>JAQFZU010000922.1:0-17463 GCA_034696185.1 Henia vesuviana | reverse complement strand
ATTGTGAGGATCGCCTCTTTTGTTGGGTTCTTGGGTGATGACGGCGGGTGTCAGACGACCCTTCGTCACTTAAAAATATCCCGGCAAAAGAAAATAATAATTCCTTTTTTTTTTTGTTGTTTTATTTCTCCGCACTTTCGACTCTCGACTCGACTCTCGACTCGGTTACAATTTGGGCTCCCCCTCTCTCCTCTCGCCTCTCTTTTATATTCATAACCAGAAACCAGAAACCGACTGCCAACTCGAGCTCTCCATTGTCTCGGTGCATGTTCCTATAATTTCAGCATCTACTTTCTTTGTCCTTTGGTTTTCTATCTAATTTCGACATTTATTTTAATTTTAAGATTCTCACATAATTTTAAAAGGCTCCATTCTAAATTAATGAGATTATATTCTGACACTTGATTTTGATTGTATATTTAGATAATTTACTCAATAATTCTGTTTCTCAAATTTCCATTCTCCACCATCAGTTCGTCTAAGTGTTTTGAACATTTTGCGTTGATTTCACTTTCTACAGAATTTTGGATTGAAGTTCTGAAATTACGTATACTTTAAAATTGACTAACCTTGAGAATAAACTGATTGGTAATTAAGTAGTAATCCGCAGAAAATAAATATGTAATTCATCTTTGACTGGTCGAGTTGAATTGATGATTGTGGTGCGATATTTCGTATGGAGATGCATAACATATTGCTTCCTTTTTATTTACATTTCCTTGGTTTTGTATTTTTATATAATACAACTGAATTTCTGCTTTCCTTTTCGAAATTTCTAGAGGCAAATAAACTCGTAAACAAATTTTTTAGTAACAAATCAATGTAAAGTGAGATCTTGCATTTGGTGATGGATAATTAGGGGATTGACTGATTAAATTTTTTTGATTAAAATAAATCATCTACAGAAAACGATTTAAAGTACTTTATTGTGCATTAAACCACAAAGTATGAACAGTTAAGAATACAAATTAAAAGACATTTAAAGACATTTGAAAACATTTTTGAAATTTTTAAATTTTATGTAATTAGTTTTGAAATTGGTCGTGGGAAAATTTTTAAGGTGTTTAAAATAAATTTAGTTAAAAGTTATATAATTTTTATGTAATATTTTTATAACAAATCAAATTATTTAAATCAATGTAAATTGGTGCAATCGAAATAACGTAAAAGCTCATATTCCTCTTTTGTTGGCGTCTATTGCAGGTCAAATTTGCAAACAACATTTGTTGCCACATGTAAAGGAATTTGTAAATCCATTAAATACCGACAGGGTTTCATAATAATACTTAAAAGCTTAAAACTACATTTATACCCATTGAAGTAATTACTTATCAATAATTTTGTTTCGTGATTGTTTATCTTACTTTTCAGGCAATTTCATTTCACACGCTTGACTCAATATTTCATCGATAGATGGCGCTAGTACTGATATGATACAATTTGTCGTCGTTTTTGTTTTTGTTTAAAGTCATTGCATGGTCGATAGCGTGATCTTAGTTTGTGCAAGGAAAAAGCGTGTTTGCCAAAATGAGTTGTTTGCAGAACGAATTGGTTTTAAAATTACTTGAGGAACATTATGGTGGTATAGTAATGAAAGTCGCGAAATGCCTTCTTGATCGCGGCACATTAACATTACGAGAAATAATACACGAAACCAAGGAAAATATAAGATGCGTTAAAAACTCCTTGGTCGTATTAATTCAATTCGATTTTGTCTTATTTCAACTAAATTTTCGTGGAATCATGGCTTATCAATTAAATTCAAACGATGTTCTTGCAATCCTAAGTTATAGCTCGTTCATTGATGCAGCAGAACAATTGTAAGCAAACGAATAATCAAACAACATTATTTAATCATTCAGAATAAAATTTTTAAAATAATTTTACAGGTTCAAAATTGAAGGAAGATTAATCACAGAACAAATATTATTGAATGGTAAATTGCAGTTACAACAAATTATAAAAAACATAAAGGATTGTATGGAAAAAAGTGCGTACATTTGTATTTGAATTTTTGTATTTAATTAATAATTTTGCTTCAAAAAAATTTTTTAGACGGGGAATCGATAGAAGAACGAACAGTACAACTTATATTTTCGAATATGGTTGAAAAACATTATATTCAAAGATGTCCAATAGTGCTCGTTGATGGAACGAATATAAGCATTCATAGACCTACTGAAGAAGAACTTTATTCGGTGCCTAATGTACGTTTTTGGTTCTCTGATTTATTTCTATGAATTTTTGACAAGTTTTAAATTTTTATTTAGTGCGAATTAGGCGAAAGACCTGGTAAACGACTCCAATTAGAAAATAATTCGTTTCAGAATTGCGGAATTTGTTGGAAATTAAATTATGATAGTTTTAATTTATATTTACGGTGAAATTAAATTTTTATTTTTATTTTATAAATTTTAATTTTTATCTTATTATTTTCTTTTAGGAATCAAATTATAATTAAATCGATCGAACGAAAATTCGATTCAAATGCAGCTGTAATAGTCGAAACGATGTTGAATTTAATTGAACCAAACAACTTAAAAATTTGTGATTCTCTTTCGAAATCAAAATATACTATTAGTAATGCTCTTCCACCCGGTTCTGGAATTATACCAACGGTTATTTAATTTATTTAATTATTATTTGTAAGAAAAAAATATTGAAATATTTAATTTTTAGGTTTTGGATCAATATTTGAACAGATTAGTCGACGATTCGAGTCAAATTATTTCAAAAGTCGACGATCATCAGGGAGGAATGTATATTCTGCGATTATCGAAATTTATTCGTTCTTTAACTTGGGAAATGATTGAAAAAATTATTGAAGAACGATTTGGTTCAAAATACTGCAGAATTTTTAGGTGAATTTAAAAAATTTTAATTTTTACTAATACAAATCTTAATATATTTTTCATCTAATTTTTAGGTTGTTAAAGCAAAAAGGATTTCTAGAACAGAAAGAAATAGAAACAATGGGACTGATAAGACCAAAAGAAGCAAAATTAATGACTTACACATTGTTGGAAGCGAATTTTATTCACCTTCAAGAAATACCTCAGAGTTCCGATGGATCTTCAAAAACTTTCTTTTTATTTTGTGTTCGATTTCCAAATGTAAATTTTATTTATATTAAATTTAACATTAATTAAATATATTATTTCCATTCCAGATTGTGAGAATGCTATTACAATGGTGTTACAAATCGTTATTTAATCTTAAAGTAGCGAGGGAATACGAAACAAAACAACATAAGCGACTCTTAGAGAAAAAACAAAAAGTAAATTCAGTAATTGAAGCGATGAAAAGTCAAGATGCAGACGAGAATCAAATAA
The DNA here is from genome assembly GCA_034696185.1 of Henia vesuviana. Lineage (NCBI taxonomy): Eukaryota > Metazoa > Arthropoda > Chilopoda > Geophilomorpha > Dignathodontidae > Henia > Henia vesuviana. The sequence continues at coordinate 14,131 of JAQFZU010000922.1, read as the reverse complement.
GTGAAGTAAGAATATTTTTTAACATTTTTAAAAAAACAAAAAACAAATTTTTGACATCAAAAACTATTTCAGGTTGAAGAAATAATCACTCCACCCGAAAGAATAGTATTAGAAAACGTTCATAAAGCTTGTAATAAATTGGAAACTGGCGAAATAAGTTTATTAGAATGTCTTTTAATTTTTAAATGTTGTTTGGATTATAATAATAATTAAAATATATGCAAACAACTTTTTCTATTAAATTATTACTCGATAAATTTATTTACAGTACTAATCAACCTTTTACGCAAAATAGACTCGTTATTTGATACGACTTTTTGCAATTTAATTAATTCATTTTGGGATAATTTTGCCGCATAATTGTTCGCGAACAACTGCAACAAACGTGCAAAATTTAAACTCTTCTTCATATTCTCAGATTCCTTCTCGAACATTGTATTTAAACTCGATAAGACATCTTCACCGAACATTAACTGAAAAAGAAAATAATTAAATTGATTATAACAAGTTAATTTTAAAAAAATTTTACCTTTAAATTAAAAATGTTATGAACAAATTTGATCCAATTCTCGTTCAGATTTGGACATATTTTTAAATATTCCCTAAAAAGGAATATAAATTTTAATGAATAATTTAAAATAGATTTTGGAAATAAATTAACTGGAATAATAAAAGCGTGATTTCTTCTGGGAAACATTGAATTATACAATTTATTAAATTTAACTGCTGATCCTCTAAATTACTGGTTTTAATGATATTAATTAATAAACCATCGCAACACGCTCTGGGGTACTTTTTACATAGTGAAATAACACTGTCAGTGAAAATTTGTGGTGGAGTTTGACTTAACGAATAAACCTAATAAAAGATAATTAATAAAACGAATAAAATTCATAATTTTAATTTAAATACTTTTTGAAGGTATAAATTTTTGAATAAAATTGTCATCACGTTAAATCCAAAATTTTCATCTGATGCAATCAGATCTTTAGTTAAATTAATCAATGATTTAAATGGTAAATCTGAAAGTGAAATTTCTTCGCATAACATTTCAATCTGTATTTTTTTTAAAAAAAGATTTAAATTAAGTATTAGAAATACGTGGAGATTTAGTTATAAATACTTGCGCAATTGACATTTCATTGAGGAATTGGAACAAAAGTTGAAACGAGGTTGTATTTTCTGGTTCATGTAAGATTTTTCTCAGGTTTTTCATTTTGCTCTAATTAAAAGACATTAATTTTTTTAATGACAAATTTACGATTTGATCAAATTAAATTTACTATTTGCTCTTCCGTTAATCCACATAATTTTTTATAATTTTTCGATCGGTCGTCGACATCTGGAACTAAAACAAAATTAAATTATAATTTTATTTATTGAGTTTTTTTTTAAAATTTATTTAAAAAAAAAAAACTTAACGGGTTTCTTCAATTTTTCTTTTCGATTCTTGCGAATCAATGAGCATTTCTTTTATACAAATTATCGTATTTTCATCTTCAATTTCAGTTTTTCTACTTTCAAACATCCAATCCCAAGGATAAACAAAATTCTCGGTATTTTCATTTTTCCATTTTTCTAAAAGTTTTTCTATTTTTAGTAACGACTGTTGGGATAGGCTATACTCATCGAAGAGTGGCATTTTCCTTTTATTACAAATCACTAATGATTAGTTTCATCATTAACATGTGAGATTGCATAAACAATGAATTTGTTTATGATTCATCGACCTTTTTCAAAATCGCAAACCCATTTGAGGATATGATGAAGTCTACTCCATTGTTTATACACGTGATTTAGTTTTGCTTTCGTCATTGAAATCGATTTGAGCCAATCCTAATAAAGTAAAATCTTGGAATTCTCCAGACGACGTCATAAACTGTTTCTCCCTCATGAAAAATCCGGAAATTTCTGTGTGTTAATGGGCGTGTTCATTTTTTTCGGGTAACGAATGTACTGAATGTGAAATGTAATTTATTCAATGCTATTCCTTCAGACAAAGAACAACGTTAAATTTTTCGAGTCTGATTTTTTATTGTAAATCATGGGAATATTTAATGTCATTTTCTTTTTCTGCCTGAATACCATGGAATTATCAGAAGTTTCACATTTTTCGTTGCCCGTTCAAATTAAAGAAGATACGATTGAACTTTACACAATACAATATGGCGCCAACGAAAGCGATTGCATCAGAAAATCTATCCAACATTCACCTAAAATTCATCGCATGAAGTGCTGAAAAGTAGGTACAGAATGAAGAAGTACATATTCAATTCCATGATTATTTATATTTTTAATTTTTTAAGTCGTCTACAATGGATGTCAAAGGATCCTATTTTTCCGATTGGACACTCCTTAGGGCAGTTAAAAATGTACTTCTTTACTTCATACCAAGATTTTTTGTAATCGATACCAAGTGTTTTGTATCATCGACGGTAATACCGAATAAGAAACTGTACACTATATGCGAAAATATGGTTAACTTCGAAGCGCATCCAGAAGAAACAAAGTGCGAACAGAATCAATTTTCATTTTTGATGAACGGTTTAACGGGTGTTAAAAACTTGAATTCACCAAAACCGATTAATTATAGTGAAAAATACAAAATCAATTCCAATTGCGACGAAAGACACACGGAATTTGGATTATACGATAAAATAATCAAAATCGAAGATACGTTTAATTTTTCAAGACCAGAAATGAAGATTTTATTTCAATTTAATTGCGAAATGCAAATGAATGAGGAGAAAACTATTAGCAAAACTAGTATTGACCATGACGAAGTCACTGCTAGCACATATAATCATGTGAAATATACCGATAAGGATATTTCCTCTAGTCTCGATTTTAATGAGAATTCAAAGGTCTGTGATAACAAGGAACTGAAAGTACAAAAAAGAAATCGGCGTTTAAAAAGTCGATCAGATATTAAAAGAGCGAAAAAAAGGACGAAATGTAATAATCGCCGATCTAGAAAAGCAATTAAAACTAGTGATAAAGTGCCAGACGAACACGATGTTATTTTCGAGGATGGAAAAATAATTAAATCGGAGGAGACTTCGATCCAAAATGACAAATTCGAAGAGGAAATGAAAGTTGAAAGTGCAGCGAAAAACGATAGTTTATTGGAAGTGCAATTTGATGGTGTTGTCGAATGGAGTTTTGTATCGGACGAAAACGAAAAGGATTTATCAGATGTCGATAGATGTAGTTCTATAGCCTACATTATAGACACATCGGATTCTTTGAGTTTTTGCTTGGATGATGATGATTGGGATTGTGTTCATGACGTTGGTACTGATAACGATGATTTGTGGGAATCATTCCAGGTTCGTGGAAAAATTTGATAATATTTATCTTAATTATGTAATTTTATATTTTTTTTCGTTTATTATAGACAACTGGATTATTTGTGGGAAATTTTACATGCGATGATACCATCAATGGATCAGCATCTTTTGAAGAATCCCAAGATGATTTAAATGCTAGAATTAAATTAGCCGATGTAAATTCGCGATGGGAGACCGAGTTAGACAGTTTCATAGAAACTTGCAGTAAAAAGAAAAAAGTAAGTACCATTAAATATCATTTGAAAATTAATAAATTTAATGGTAAAAAAAAATTTTTTCTTTTAAAAGTGAAATTGACCTTAAAAAGTAGACTTTACTAGCCTTGAGACCTTTTTAAGTGCTAATTAATTTTCTATTTCGATTTAACAGTTTTTAAATATATATCTGTGTTAAATGATGTAATTAATTTTAATTTACAGCTGCAAGTGCATTTCGCTTCCAATTTAGTCGAGGTCTACACAATTTTGGAATCGGACGATGATTCGAGAAAAGGACCATGGGAAGAATACGCTCGCGATAGAGAACGATTTACAAGACGAATTGAAGATTTAAATCCAATTATTAGCCCAATTTTATGCAAGGAACACCGGGAAAAAATTTATAAGCAATTTTACTTTTAAACAAGAATAACTTAACCTTTTTTCCAATTATTTTATTTTCAACAAATTTCATTTTAACATTATTTAGCACTGACAAATACTTTTGTTTATACAATATATTTAAGAAAAAAATATCACATGTGATTAAAAGGGAACTAACTATTTCTTTACTTAAATTGTCATTATTTAATATGCGAGAACGTTAGAAAAGAAGTGCAAAAGACACGAAATGAAAGAATATGCGGGATTTAATTAGATGATGCGGCTAATTTTTTTAATGGGTGGCCATAGTGAGTCACGGGTTTCGGTGATTCTCCATCTTTTCCTTTCGTGTATTCGTCTTGACAAAGCCTAAGAAATGAAGAGTTAATTAAGCGGGAAATAGATTTTAATTAGTAAATTTACTGGGTGATTGAATTTGGAACAATTACGGCCACGTCTTGTTTGCCAGAGTATGGCAAAACGTTAGTTCCAACAAATTGTTTGATAGTAATAGCAGCGAAGAAAAGAGACCAAAGGAAAGAAGAAGCCGAGACGGTATAAACGAAACGACGTAAGTAACGTAAGCAGATTCGTACGTATCTGTTCCTTATTTTAGGCCCGGTAGGTTTCTCCTAATTATTATATTTAAATTTATTCACTTAAAAATTTAATTTGTTAAAACTGATTAACATACCTCCCATAAGTTCACTTTTTTTAAGTAACTAATCATGGTCGTGTTTTTCCTGTCCATTGGTGGAAAATATGTCGCGAGTTTCTTACGTCGCCACCAATTGCGCGGATGGTTACTGTAAAGTTTCATATCGTAGTTATTATTACGATGGTGATTTTTGTACTTACGAATGTTGACGTTTCTTTAACTCCCATGCAGTATAGCGATAAGTATATAGCGTAGCGCGAATGTATTTTGGTGGGGTTTTGATGAAAGGATTATGGCTGAGGAGATGAGCGACTAAAGGTTTTGATTTTTTTTTTAAAATTTAATAATTAATAAAATTTATATTTATTTGAGATTATCACCTTCTCGTTGATTGAAGAGTAGACGATACAATAAATTAACGAACCATGGGTTGTGATTGTATTTTCCGAGTGCTGCGAACCACATTTGCCAATCGAGACGAGGTTGATGCGGGACTGAGATTTACGATCATTTTTCATTATTTGGGTTATTATTTTTTAGTTGATAATTACTTAAAACTCCTGGACCCATGTCTACTCGACCTGGTTTGAAGTAAAATTCAAAATCCTGCCATCCACTGTCGACATGGTGACTTCCTTCGATTACTACTTCTGGTCTTCCATGAATTCCAGTCATTCTAATTAACATATTTAAAGTAAATTATTTTTTTTTAATTTTATTATTATTTCAAACCTTCGAAATAATCCGTAGGAATTGACAATGTGTAATCTATCGGTCGAGTCGTGCCATTGCCGAACGACTGGCCAAATTTTAGCATGATTTCCATCATGTACTACAGTGTGTGGGACCTAATAGTTAGGATAATAATGACTTTTGCTTGTTTTTATAAGACATTAATTTTTCTTAATTACCACGCTGATGGCGAACATTGCAAATGCTACGCACGAAAACAACACGCAATACCATGTTGAACGAAGTTTAGCTTTTAATCCACGCTCCATTACGATTGATCTAAAAATGTATTAAATAAATAAATTTTGTATATAAATAAATTTAAAAATCTATTTACCTGTAGAGGGATTGGAAAATAACGCATGATAATGAGATAATTCCCATCCAAATACTGGCTGTCAAAGCTTTGTCGAGAGTTCGAGTGAATGTTTGATAAGAAAATGCTAAAAAAAATTAATATTTGTTAAATTTAAACTACTTTTGTAAATGTAAAATTTACCAATTTTAGATTCGACCACAAAATTTGGTAATAATTGTAAACTGAAAAGAGCGGTTGTCCAATAAAGCAAACCAAAAAATACGAGCCATTCTACGACTTTTATGCCCAATTCCACTAAATATCGAACGATCCAATATTTGGCCCATTGTGGTGCTGCAAATAAATTCGATGTTTTAATAAATATAAATTAATTAAATTTGCTCTATACTTTTGAATTGGTACTCGTAAAATACTCCAAAATAATTATCATCCAATAACGATAAGCATAAAGTGATAGTCAATAAATTGAAAAAATTATAATTTCCAGTTAGAATAATCATGAATTGAAATATGATCTACAATTAAATGCATAATTAAAATTCAAATCAATAAATCGATCAGTTTCTACACACCTGACAAGCGAAACTAAACAACTGCATCGATTTCAAAGGTGAGAAAAACAAAAACGGTACTGGTATTTCAACAAAGTAAGTAGCAACAACACCGAGTTTCAATAACCATTTGGGTAAATGATGCGCAAACCATGCTATCGGAGTTGGGATACATTGGCTTTCGAAATGATACTGTAATGCTATAAAAACAATTTGATTTTTATAAAAATTATTATACAAAGAAAAAAAATAATTATTTTTACCAGTTAAACCCCACCAAGTAGGACATTGACTAGTCAATTTAACAACTCCGGATGAAAACATAAATCGGAAAAGAAGCCAACGAATAAGCCAGAATGTTATAACGTCGTGATGACGTGGTTGGAGCGTCTCTCGACGAGTTCGTAAACTCCACGGGGCGACAATTATGGCGAGAAATCCAGTTTCAAGTAACAGAATATCCCTATAATAAAAAAATATTCATTAATTTTCCAAATTATAAATAACAAATTCATTTACCATTGAAACCACAGGAATGTTTGTCCAACCTAATCATAAATACGTACAATTAAATTTTAGAATTAAGAAAATCGAATATTTAATCTCTTTTGTACCTGGAATAAAGAGAAGTAAATAGCCCACAATAGAGCGAATGTTATAGTTGTTCTCATGCGGTATGTGATGATGGTTACAAAGGATATTAAAAGGCCCACTAAAGTAGTGATTTCCATCATGCTTTGTGGGTCTAATTTTAATTCTGATGCCGCACAAAGTACAGTAGTTCGCATTGAAAAACATTCTTGGAATGTTGTGTTCCCTAACAAATGAAATGATTTATTTTTAAATATTTATATCATTTACATCTAAATATTTTAATCACGTATTACCTGGTCTTATAATTAAATGAATGGGTAAAATTCCCTTATCACCGTATAATCCTAGAATAAAAATTTAGTGTGAGTTGTTATATTATTGTTATTGATTTGTTTATAATCGATGGGAGTGTAGAAAGCAGCCACGTAGGATTGGATAAAGTGCGTGGCTGCCCCTGATTATGGGCTGCTCTTTCAAACATTTACCTGGGAGCTGATAATAAAGCGATCCAAATGCGAACAAATAAATAACGGACAAACTCCACAGGAAATAATCACGAGCGATCCGTACTTCACTCATTTTTCCTTATTGTTTTTTCTTTCCGGCTTACATGGCAAGATGACCGAGTGCGGGAGAGCCGAGAGACTTATGAAAACGCTACGAGTTTAAATGTGAATGGACGATAGTAAAGCAGTCTGGTGATGGTTTGTGCAATTGTCTTTTTTTACCGTTATTTATCGACAAAATTACAAGAAATGAGATCAATCCTAAAGTTACAAGTTATAGAGAATTGAAATATTTACTTATTTGTTTTTTTAAAAACTATACATATTTGTTATGGCTAAATAACACCAGCTGTCGCGAATAAAACTTGTTCGTTGTATTGTTTGATTTTTACTTATTATTTAATAAGCCGTCTTATGATTTAGGATATTTTAAGGGGAAGGGTAGAATATATGTTTTAGAAAAGAAAATTATTTATTTATTATACTGGACTTAGGTGTGGGTAGTTTTAAGTAATTAACGATGGCTAAAAACGAGTAAGATTTTATTTAAAATAGTAATTAAAAAATATACTTTTATATTTTCTTATTTTTACAGATTCAGTTCAAGTCGCGTTAGCAATTTAGCTACAGAGTTACACGAACTCTTATCCGAAGATGATATGACTCATATCGAAGTGCAATTTCAAGTCAAACAGGTTTTACACCAAGGAGTGACTTACGAAGAGTTTTTGGAGGTAACTATCAAAGAATGGGGACAATGCATAAGAACTAAGATGCATTTTAGCTGACCATCATTAGAGCTAACATTTTGACAATTCCAAACAGATTATTGAGGACGTATTGCCATTTCCAATGCCAATATCCACAGATCATTTAAAGAGTATTTTTATGAAAATAGACTCCTATAATTCGGGCATCATTGAATGGAATGGTTTTATAACTTATATTTTAACTGCCCTGCAACGTGATCAGGCAGCGAGTTTACATTTGGAAAGTGCTCTGAACACTAGTTATCGAAAAGTTTCGGTAGGACAAATATCTCAAAACACAATTAAATTTATCACAACCAATACTTAAAGGGTCCTAATCGTGATGTTATTCGTCGTATCGACTTAATGCCACAAGTTAATCCCAAAACGGGAGAAATCAGTTACTTGTCTTATCGTTACGTAACTGCCAGTAAAGATGGAATAGTCGCCGTGTGGAGTCAGAAGTGGAAATTACAGAAATATAAAATTTGCGTACATCGAACAACAGTTGCGACAAAACAAGTAGTTTTTCCGTGGATTTTAGATATGGTACCACAATTTTTAAATATCAAAATGGAATATAAAATAATAAAATTTTTAGGTTTGCATACCAAATGCTCAAATGATAGCAACGTGTAGCACGGACGAAACGATTCGATTTTACGATATAATTAATGCGAATATGGATTTGCTTATTATCATCACCAAAATTGATGCTATTGTAACGAGTATGCATTTTTGGTTCGATACTGAAGATTTAGAGCAAAGTGTTTTAGTGTTTGGTGACTCCTTGGGTGGAGTGTCGTTTCTAGAGTTTAACAAAGCTGTGTCGGGAAAACTTTTTGGTTTAACGACTGGATACGACGTACAGAAAATTGATTTGATCGAATTAGTGAAAAATCCCAACGAATTTGTCATTGCTCACAGTTACCCTGCGTTGCACGACGAATGGGTTCGCCAGGTACCGTTGCATAACATTACATTCAATAAATAAATTTCAATTTCTTGACTTTTTCCAGATTAGATACATACCAGAACTTAAATCATTTTTGTCCTGCTCAATCAGCTCGAATATTTCCATGATTCTACATAGTACATTCTTCAATATAGACAGCAGTAGAAATTTTATGGTTTCCAAAGGAATTAGTAGTTTCGATTATAGTTCAGTACACAATATTATTATTAGTGGAAGTATCGATCGGTGTTTGAGGATTTGGAATCCGTATATAAATAAAAAACCAATAGCTATAATGAGTGGACACAGTGCGCCAGTATCGCACGTTATGATTATCGACGAGATGTTTCAAGCTATTTCCATTTCCGAAGATAAGTGCATCAAAGTGTGGGATTTAAAGGAACAGTGTTGCATTCAAACGTTGTACGATAGGAATTATAAATGGGGCAATCATCCCATCACTTCGGCTATGCATAATAGTGTTCACAGATTTCTTTTGTTGGGGTCAATAAGTGTAGTGGTTATTGAAAGGATTTGGAGTCAAGAAAGTATAATATATTAATTGAGTTACTTTTCTTATTTTTTTGTGAATTTTACATTTGCAGGTACCGATAAGACAATATACGCAAGTCACACAAATCCTTTAACAGACATCGCTTATAGCAAAATATACAATTATATGGTCTCCACTAGTGAAAATGGTGCAATCATATTTTGGGATTTGGAAAGCGGTCAGAAAAAAGTTAAGGTATTGAAATTTGTTTTAAATAGTAATAATGGTTATATTAGTAGCGATTTGTTAGGTGTCTTTATCGCATTCGATACTTGTGGATGGCCTCGACGTACCCGTTGCCATTACCGCGATGGCGCTAGACGAGCAAGGCCGAAGAGTATTTACAGCAGGTGGAGATGGACTATTGAAATTATGGTCGATGACCAATGGTAGTTTTATCCGGTCAATTAAACTACCAGAAGGTAAGGATATAAATGCCATTCTCGCTTGCAAGGATCGTGTTTTCTTCGGCGGTTGGACCAAACGAGTTTACGTATGCAATGACGAATTGCATTTGGAGACCTTAAAGGTAGATAAATTGTTGAATTGTGGGCAATAATTTTAAAGAAATGAGAAATTTAAGATGTGGCCCATTCATCATTCCGACGATATAATGGCTATAACCCACATTGCTCCTAGTATGATTGCAACTGCTTCTTGGGATGGAAAAATTATGCTTTGGATGCTCGAAACTGGACAGCAAATATCAGCCATCTCTTTACAGAACCAATTTTTCTTTTATTATTTGCCAAAATTACGTATTTTGGCCGAATCGCGAATTATAGGAACCAATGCACTCGATCTCTTAGAATTCACTCCCGGGATGTCATTCGGCGAAATGAGGTAAATTATTAAAAGATTACATAAACAAATTACGATTGTTTTTATATAATTATTATTTCGTAGTGAAAAACCGGAATTATTCGTTAAAGTAGTTAAAAAAAGAAGCAAAAGAGGGAAAAGTCTTCAACGCGAATCGGGTATTTTCTTTCCCGCATTAACCTGTATACTGTCTTTACCGACGCGATTGGATAAACCAATAATAGGAAGTATAATTGTTAGCGACACTGACGGTTATATTCAGGTATTTATTGAGATTTACTAATTACTAATTTTTTTTAAATTTTTGCTACAATAACAGTTATGGCCAACTGCTCGCACGGGCGGAATTATCGCTATATTTTGTAACATTACTGTTCCCGAACAATACACTTCTTGCATAACAACGGATAAAGCGAATAAATATCTATTTACGGGTGAAATTTGTCTAGTTTTCAAAATAGAAATAGTAATAAAAAATTTTCTAGGAGATACTTCCGGATATATACGAGTCTGGTACATTAAGTACTACTATTCTGGAGAGCTCCATACGGATCGGAAAAAGATGCAAGAAGATATGAGACCATTTCCATTTTCGAAAAAACGTTTACAACCGGCGTACCAAAGAGTTTTAAAAGAATTCGCACTTATGAAACCAAAAGAACATCTTAAATTTGCTAATTTTGATAGTCCAAAGCTTATTAGTTCATTCAGAGGTCATTTGATGACAATAGTGAAGGTATATGTCGAAAGGCACTTGAAAATAAATGCGCAAAAATGTTTGTTTTATTAATTTTTATATTATGATTATCAGATTGTTTTAGTAGAAGATAAGAAGATATTTTTGAGTGCATCTAGAGATATGTCGATTCGAATTTGGACATATTCCGGAGCTTATTTAAAAACATTAGGTGATGTTAGGGAATGGAGTTTAAGTAAGGCACTATCGACACCGATTTTACCGCAAGATCGCAAAGTGCCTGCCGATATCACTAAAGTTGCATCTGGTCCTACGTTGCAAGTTCGTAATTTGATTTTATATTTATTTTACTTCGTTAAATATTTTCGAATGTAGGTTATTTTCCAAGGCGTTAGTCCGCATTGGTATCGGTTACGACAGATCATTTTGTACTCGTATATCAAATCAGTGTCGAGAAAAAAAACAGGTGCACCGGAGGAAGTTAAAGTTACTAAAAAGGTCACTATTGCTCAGCAAAAGAGAGCGCAAGAGTTTATATTTTCTCAAATGAAAACACCTCTGGGAAAAAATTTTACTTTCAAGCAAACTAAAAGAGACAAACCGGCTTTGCCAATTCTTCCTGCCACGTATAAGGAAGTAAAAAGTTTTTTTTTAAGGAAAAGAATAGTTTTTTTAAAACTTTAAATTTTAGATGAATTGTGCATATGCATATTTAGAACCGCAGAAGTTGGATTTAATAACTTTGGACCCGTTATATCGGTATTTGGAGGGCCATTATCGGTTTGCAGCGAGGCTAAAACCGTCAACGTATGATCGCAATAGAGTTTGGGGATAAATCAATGAGTTCTTATGTTTTCATGCTTTCATTTTAGGAAAAGTTTAAAATCGTAAAGTGTGTATATTGATATTTTTTTATTTGTTTTGTAAGAAACCGTCAAGAATAATAAATGTGATTTGGGGTAAAAAAAAATTTGAATTATTAACAACAAAATCATTTGAAAAATAACTACGAGATGGCATTGACAACACATGTGACGTTTACATAAATTACACACTAGACATGGCGGACGGCGAAGAACAAGGCGAAAAAATAACTGTGATAGAAAAAAATGCTTGGGAACTTAAAATACCAAAATTTACTAAAGACGATAATCCAAAGGGCCTCGTAAGCGAAAGTTCGTTTGCAACTCTGTTTCCGAAATACCGAGAAAAATATCTAAAAGAGTGTTGGCCACTTGTTAAGAAATCTCTCGATGAACATGTGAGTTATTCTGCAATATTTTTAATGGTCTAAAATAAAATTTCAATTATTTTACAGGGAATTAAAGCCGAACTAGACTTAATAGAAGGCAGCATGCGGGTATTAACAACGAGAAAAACATGGGATCCTTACATTATTATTAAAGCACGAGATATGATTAAGTTATTAGCCAGAAGTGTGCCGTACGAACAAGTAAATTACTATTAATATGAAACATAAATTGTTTCTGAATATTTTTTATTTCTTAAGGCTGTTCGTATATTAAACGACGATGTAGCTGCAGATATCATTAAAATTGGATCTTTGGTCAGAAATAAGGAAAAATTTGCGAAAAGACGACAAAGAATTATTGGACCGAACGGATCGACTTTAAAAGCCATAGAATTATTGACCAATTGCTATATTTTAGTTCAAGGAACCACTGTTTCTGCAATAGGACCATACAAAGGATTGCAACATGTAAATGAATTTGGGAAATTTAAAGGAAACAATAATCCAATTTATTTTGTTAGGTGCGAAGAGTAGTCGAAGATACAATGAAAAATATTCATCCCATTTATAATATAAAAGCACTGATGATCAAACGAGAATTGGCCAAAGACGATAAACTGAAGAACGAATCGTGGGAGAGATTTTTACCCAAATTTAAACAGAAAAATATAAGCAAAAGGAAACAACCGAAACAGAAGAAGAAGAAAACAGAATACACACCATTCCCTCCAGCGCAGACCGAAAGTAAAGTCGATAAACAATTGGCTAGTGGTGAATACTTTCTTAATGAGAAACAAAAAGCTTCACGGGCTTCGAGACTGAAACAGGAACAGAAAGCGAAAGCTGAAATGGCTCGACAAGAACAAAGGAATATGGCATTCAATCCACCTGAAAAAATAAAGAAAAGTGTTGAAAAGAAGAAGGATGAGTTAAATATAAACGATTTTAAAAATAAGGTTAAAAATTTCTCTCTTAAAAAAGGAAAAATTAACAAGAAAAAGTGAATTTTTTTATCTCGAAGTAAAATATTGTAAAATTTCCTGATTGAAAATGAGATACAAGTATTATATACTTGTATCAGCAGATTTATGTACGACTTGTATTAATAGCATTAGGAAATTTCTTAAACATTTTTTCATATTTAATCGATTTGTTTAGTTTTGATTTTATTTGATTTTGGTATGAAAATCATCCTGAAACAAATTGGTGCCCACAGATTTGATACCAAAAAGTTAAATCACATAACTATATACAAACATCTATGCGCGTTTTATAACAATTAACTCTTTTCTGTGACCTGAAAGATAAAGATGTTAATAATCATTTGCAGATAATGCATTGCAGATAATGAAATTTAATTTTTTAGAATTTTAAATAACTTTTGGTTTGTGACTCATCTACAACTATTCATTAAAATTATCTTTTATTCGATGGTATCAGCTCAACTGATTTATTGAATAAAGATCCAAACATCTGCAAATCTCCATTCTAATTTTTGTTTTCGTACAGCGCGGTTTCGCTTAAAATGAATTTAGCTGAACTCTGCAAGTATAATACACTTAATCCAGATTTGACTAGTGAGAGAGAATCAGCAACATTTAATATAAGGGAATTATCGACTCTAATTGATGGAAGTGAAGAACATACAAAAGAGAGGCACAAATTGGGTAATTAAAATCTTAAGATTGAATGTAAAAAGTGTTAAAAGATTTTATTTTTATTAGAGGAATTATTAACCGAAGATTCTAATATTCCTAATCCATTATCGTTGTTGGGTGTAAGTTCGGATGATTACTACGCATCTGCATTAAA
>JAQFZU010000921.1:0-17468 GCA_034696185.1 Henia vesuviana | reverse complement strand
AAAAAAAATAAAATTTTGATAAAAATATTTTGAAATTTTCATTGCAGGGATGAAAAACATACCTGAAGAAAATCTGGATTATCAGTACAACTTGGGCCTAAAGCTGTAAGAACAAGGGTTATTAATTGCAATTTTTAGTTAAAACAAACCAACATGTGTGTACTTTTCAAGTTATATATCATTATAATCAATAATTAAAATTTCAAAACTTAAAAAAAAAAAATCCAAAAAATTTTAAAACTTAAAAAAAAAATCAAATTCATATAAAACAAATCCAAAAATTAAAAAAAAATTAAAAAAAACTTTTCTTTATCAACAAATAAACAAATTTTAAATAAAAAAAAAAAAAAAGATTTTTCAACAATATAAAAAAAAAAATCCCATCAATTGAGATTTAAAATACATAAAGAAAATATGTAAAAAAAAAATGATCAAAAGTGGTAAAATTCACGTCCCAAAAGTAGAACAAGCTTAAAAAGAGGTCAAAAGAAGCTGAGGTAACAAAACAGATAAGCATTTTTTAGGCCTAACGAAAGCAGAAGAGTTTCAAAATAAACACTAAGAGCCACACTCGACCTTAACTTTTGGCATTACGTTTGCAATACCAATACGTATCCACCAATTGTCGAACGAAATGTTTTCTCTCGTGCTACTTGAAATAACTTGACACAAAACTTTTTTTTTCTCATTTTTCACTCGTCCTTTTTCGCATTCGTTTTTTAACTCGTTGCAAATATCATTTTTCCCACTGATCGAGTGCGTTGTTTGAGCTGAGAGTCGAAGGGCTAAAATTGGGGTTTGAAAAGGAGGAAAATGATTCTACTAAGAAACAGTTTACCCATGCACATGGCGAGGAACGAGGACTAAAAGACATTCACGGGTCACCATCCAACTTTCAAGCCATTTTAAGCTGCTTATCACTTGCACTTTCCCACCAAAACACGTATTAGCGTCCACTAGAGTTATCCTTTCTTACACCTGTACCTTGAGATTTGACTTTTCTTGGCATCTTCTTGCAAATTTCACCTTTGGTTTTTCTGCACTCTTGGCGGTGCTTTACTTTGGGCCTCCATGATGGAATAGTCATGTTAAATCACGTGATGCGATGCTCGATCTTCATTGGTCACGTTATCGATTAAACAAATTGGCGGTAAAAGAATCGAAAGAAACAAAGGTTGAATAAATATTTTTTTCTCGAAATTTCGGGGTTAATGGGTGAGTGGTAGTGGGTGGATTGTTAAGAGGAATTTTTTATAGTTTTTTTAAACATTTTTTTGGTTTAAATTTAACTCGTTGTTTCGGTTGGAAAATTTTTGTAAATGTCGACGTTAGAGGACGGGAGAGTACAATAACAAAATTCGTGACATGGCGACGATCAAGCGTGAAACAGTTTGATTCCTTAATTTTACGGATCGGTAATTATTCGAATTCGATTGAATTCATTCACTATCATACTTCGAATTTAGAGGAAACTGGAATCAGAGTTGAAAATGTCGCATCGTTATAGACGAAGTGAATATTCACCTTCGAGAGACCGAAGAGACTCGAAGGATTTTACGCCGAAATTAAATAGCATTTTTAAAGGCGAGGTAAATGTAAAAATATGGAAATTAAAATGGGAAATTTATAGTTTAAAATTACAGATCACGACTATTAAACCTTTCGGAGCTTTCGTGAAAATCCCAAACTGCTTTAAAAATGGTAAAAATTAAAATTCTAAAAAAAAAAATTAAAATTTCAAAATGTAAAAATTTTTTAGGTTTAATCCATAAATCACAATTATCAAAATCGAATGTCGAAGATCCATCGGAGATTGTTCAGAAAGGAGATTCAATTTGGTGTAAAGTTATTTCCATAGACGTAATTAAGTGAAAACTTTGAAAACGAATGATTAAAATTAATTGAATTTTCGAATATAAAAAAGGACGAAGGCAAAATCGGTTTATCGATGAAATACGTAGGACAAGGCTCTGGACAAGATTTGGATCCAAATGGAGTTGAATTGGCGTGGGGAAAAAATTAAAAGAAATTTAATATTTTTAATAGCAAAAACATGTTTTTGGGATCACTTGTTCTTTATTAGCCAAGATCAAAGACGAAGACAACCAAACGTCGCTTATCAACCAACCAAAATAACATTGGATGCCGTTCTCAATACAACTTGTAGAAAATGTGGAACTACTGGTAACAAATCCTCACAAATCCACCAATAATAGGAATTTATAAAAATCAATTTCAGGTCATCTCGCCCAAGATTGTTTTCAAGTCCCGGGCGGTAAAAAGTACGAAATGATCGAGGACTCATCGGACGAAGAAGAGAAACCAACTAAAGATAAAGACGAAAAACGTCCTAAAAAGGTTTTATTTTAATAATAAAAAAATTAAATTAATTAAAAAAATTTAATTAAGGAAAAGAAGAAAAGTAAAAAAGAGAAAAAGAAAAAACGTCAAAGTTCATCCGAGAGCGATGAACCGAAACGAAAGAAACGTAAATAAATGTCAAAATATGTCGTAATTAATTGAAAAAAAAAAAAAAAAAAAAAAAAAAAAAAAAAACACAGGAAAAACTTTTATTTCATTTTATTGATTGATTAAATAAATCTTTGAGATAAAAATAATGACGAGTGCAATTTATCTTTTACATAAACAAATTCTCACTTTCTTCGAAGCCTTTGCTTTGAGCAATCCTAATATAAAGTCCACTTTTATACAATATCCTTAAAAAACCATTTTCAGCTTTGAATTAATCGAAAAAAAAAACCAAAAAACTAAATTGAAACAAGAAAATCTAACACCAGTTACTGCGTTAAGGTTATAATATATTTTTAATTTAAAAAAATTATTATTTAAATATTTTAAACCGAATTAAGCCACATTTTAGATAGTATTATAGCCTTAAAACAATATAACAAACTTATAATTAATTGATAGTTTTTAAAAAACACAAAATAATTGCACAATAAAAATAATAGTTAACAAATGAGATAGTTTTGGTCATCTCAACATCACTTTTTTTATTTTAATTATTTTTCAATTTCAAAAAGATTAAAATAATCAAATAAAAAATTATCAATTTTTTTTAATATGATAATTAACAATAATTGTTTATAATAAAAATTTGTTTTCAATTGTTTTTCAACGCAATCAAATTGCTCAGCAATAAATAAATTATCAATTTTTAAATTTAGATTTTTTTTAACAAATACATTTTGAGTATTTTGGATCTGTTGAAATGACCTAAGATCTTAAATATGCAAAGAAAAACAAAAGAAAAAACATTTATAGAACTAAAAACAAAAAAATATTATCAACGCTTCATGTTATTGGGGCACACAACACTATAAAAAGTTGTTTTTTTTCCATTGCAAAAATCATACATTTTAGTCATTTGGGGGCATTTATCAAATAGATTCCAATATAAAATTATGGTTGAGAAAGAAAATTGACAAATTTGAGCCAATGGGGCACACCATTTTTAAAAAATGGGCAAATTATTTTTTTTTTTTAATATATATAAAATTTCCATTTTTATAAGGCCTTATCACATTAAGATTGTTTCATATCAATTATGACATCGTATGCTATGAATTTGATAATGAAATGACCCGCACGTGCAACGAAATGATATAATAGCCGTGTTTTTTTATCTTATTGTCTTAGTTTGGTCCAATTTAACATCAGATAAGATCTATTTTGTATTATATTAAATCTTCAATAAATACCTTTAAAACCCCCTGCCATGAAACTGTTGCATTTTTCCCTTCTTTTTAAAAACAACAAAAAATAAAAATCCAAAATAAAAAAATAAAAATCCACAAGTGCCTTTTTAACATGCCTTTGGTTTTTTCTTTAAAAAAAAATAAAATAAAAATAAAATACAGTAAATTTCTACTGTCATGCCGTTTGCTTATATTTTCCTTAATTAATTCAATTCCTTTAAAAGAAAAAATTAAAAAGAAAAAATTCAAAACAAAAATTCAAAAAGGAAAAAACGCATTTTTTAAAAAAAAGACACATGAAATGTCTTCGAGAAAAAGTAAAAATAAAAAATAAAAAAAAAACTTTTTTAAATTCAAAAAAAAAAAATAACTGTTAAACGTCCATTTCAATACATTTGTTGCGGTGGTGTGACTTGATACGCATTGGCAGTGTCGTAATACGCAGCATGTTCGTAAGCTGCTAAAAAATTTAAATATTAAAACATTTAACACCAAAAAAAAGCAACACAGAAAGACAAACAAAAGCTTACAAGGCATTTTTCCAGACGTAACAACATAACCGGGAGGTGGATTATAGGTTAAAGCAGCGAGATCATTGCGAGTATTCGTAATGTGATTAGCCGAAGGACCGGTGTGAGCATTTTGAGGTAAAGGAGAAGACCCAGCAATAGCTCGGCCTTGCGGTGCGTACAACGTATTACTTTGAGCAACATTTAACGAATTGCCATTGTTATTACTACTGTGGTTACTCATGGGTGGTGATTCCAAACCTAAAGTTTTTTCATTTAATAAGTATTTTGCTCTAGATTTTACTATCGGATCGTTACATAGCGATAATGATTTCTTTTGATAAAAATAAATGTTACTTACTATCAATGCTCACACCCATTTGATTCAATACAAATTCAGCCGCGTATTGTTTCGCTTCGTCCGCATTTCGCAATAGTTTCGGAGGTTGAAATACATTGAATTGTCCCGGGAAACTTGGCATTGTGATCTGTTTTTATCTTATCGTTATAGTTCAACTTTTACATTTCAAATCGAAACTAACCTTGTAAACATAAAATTGTACGTCGCCGCCTCCATCTCTTTGCATTGTTGAGTACGGTTGGAATATTGGTTCGCTCCAATTATTCTTCTCGCACATTTCTTGAAGGATCTTAAATTCAAAGATAATAAAAATTGATAAAATATAATTTTTACATATAAATTCCAAGTTTATAGTTTTGTTAGTATATTGTTAATAAAATTAAATAGCCAACCTGTAAAGGTGATTTATTCGCTTTAATGTAAATAGTGTTAAAAGGTACTACGTCCATGCCGGGAACAATGTCATAATATTGATAAAACTGTAATATAAAAATCATGCAAAAATCTAGTCAACTTGAGTTAACATTTAGTCTAAAAAAAGACAACAAATAATTTTAAAATGGACGATATCTTATCAGGAAGATTGCTTGATAAAGTGATTGACAGTTTATTTATTTTCGTAAATGCGATTTTAATCCGCTTTTAAATTTTATGTACTCGACTAGTAAACACGTTTTGACCCTTTTTAATTACCTCTGCTGGACGTCTACCCGGGTATCCTCTGGCTACGTAATTAGTACCGGGTAAAAATCCTCTTCCACCTCTCAGTCCAGCTGCTCCTCGACCTCGGCCACGGATCGGTGAGCGCATTCCAGAAGTATTTCCACGCCTAAAATTTAATAATAATTAATTTGAGGTTTTTGCGAATTTTTTTTTGTTTAAATTTGATTTTTACGTTTGTGGTTGAGGCATCGAAGTGGGCGAATATGACGCGTATAACGAAGCACTTTGTTGGGCGGGATCGTATTGTTGGTAAGGCATCGATTGGGCTATGTTATTAACGTAGGAATGTGATCGTCCTTTGCCACCGTAGCGTGAAAATCCTTTGTCGACTGGTTTGGCCCAAGTTACTTCGATGATCGATCCGTCTAATTCGGTTTCTATAGTTTAAATAAAATTTTTGAAAATTTGTTTCAGTTGATTTTGAGTAATTTTTCTTACCGTTTTTCATTTCCAATGCATATTGTGCGTCTTCTCGAGTTCGGAAATGAACGAAAGCAAAATCGCGCAGTTTTTTCACTTTTTCAACGGATCCATCTCTCACTTCGTTAAAAGCTTCTCGAATTTGATCTTCGGTCGTGTTGAGCATCAAATTTCTTATGTAAAGAACCGTCACCTTAAACAATTTTTTTTCTCCAATTTGTAATTTTAAACCGATTTTTTTTTTAAATTTTACTTTAGACATGGTGTCTTCATCCACCTCTGGTTCGGGTTCGGCCCAATCGACCGCGATTTCGTGCCCCCATAATTGAATTTTACCAGGAATTAACTTTCTTCTAGCCATTGCTGCTGCTCTGTGATTTTCGTATTCGACAAAAGCAAATCCCCGACTTTTTGTTTTATCGGTTACACTACTATATAGTATTACATTAACGACCCCTTCGGTAACTTTAGCCATTTCACTCAAAATTTCTTCTTTGGTTTTCGTCTTTGGGATTCCACCGACGAACAAACGACAATTATCGACCGATTTGACAACTCCTAAATACTTGCCTTTGCGTATTTCGTAATTATTCAATTTTTTCACTGCTTTTTGAGCATCAATCGGTTGGGTGTACATTACGAATGCGTAACCTCGATTCGAGCCACTGAAATCCATCATAAGTCGAAATTCGTAAATTTTACCAATACTTTCGAAAACGGGTACGAGTTCATCTTCGAAGCAATCGCGAGGAATTTTGCCGACAAAAACTTCGCTTCCCTTTGGGGGCGGTTGTCCTTGCCAATCGGGCGGCGGACCACCGTATTTTCTTTGGCCATTTTCTTGTATTATTGTATAGCCGGTCCTTTCCATCAGATTAAGTAAAGCTTCTTCGTTCGACTTGTTGAGTGCCGGTAAGTTGTTTGATGGCCCTGGATCCGACATTTTATTAGGAGAATAACTAAAGTATTCGTCTATCGTCATTCTCGTTTGGCTTGCGATTTTGATAAGAAATGTTTTATCGCTGTTGATAAAAAGCGAAAGGTGGTGACAATAAAATCGGTTGATATGCAATTTGCTTTAGCTGAAGTTACGAGATTTGATTTTAGTTGATTTTAAATGTTAAAATGAAGTTATTTACTTATTAAATTACCTTTTTTTTGGAGTGATCAAAAAATATTTTCCCTAAAGGAAACAAAACAATAAGACATTGGCACGGGCACCAAAGAGGAACATGACCGAGGTACACAGTTCAATTTTTGTTTTTACATCACCATTTTATCGAGTAGTTTGATATTTCTTGCGATGCTTTCGATGGATTTGATCATCGAAAATGCAATTTCAATTTCAATTGGGTGGATTACAAAGGTGTTTTTGCAAATTTTTCAAAATTATCGCGCACTATGTTTTGCGCAAGAATATGCTCGAATTGCAACATGCATTATGGGAGATGAAAATAGGCGGGATTATTTTTCAATCTTAGGCTTAATTAAAAGTTATAGAAAATTTCCCAAATGCATCGATTTTTATTAAATTTATCAAATTACAAAACATCTAAATCCAAATACGATCACAAGCAATTTTATTGTAACTTTTAATGTCCAATTGTAATTTTGGAAGCCCTAATATCACTTTATGATATGCCTCGTTTCAAAGAGTATTTTTCTTCGAATTTTCATTAAATTTACATTAATTTAGTTTACATATTACACCAATTCAGTTATTTTTTCAGTGAGATTCTCGTTAATTTCAAATGTCTACAACCGATATAGCAAAAGAACTACAACTATGTTTTTAACCATTACACATTTTTTTAGTTATTGCCACAAATAAAAAAACCGATAATTTCATGTATAAAACATAAAAAAGAATTATGCATTTTATATATAATATTTTTAAAATAAAAAATCTTTTGTCAAATCGACATTTTTTTTTTCTTAGAATAACATTTTATCAAAAAAACTTTAAAAATTTTGTTTGCATTTGGAATGACAATTTTATCCCATAAACAAATTAATAAATGGAATGAAATTCAAATATTTACAAAAAAAATAATAATAATAAAATTAATTACATAATATATTTTCCAAAAAAAAAATTAATCAATAATATTTTCCTTGATAAAATCAAAATTGAAATTTAAGATCACAATTAAAGTACGTGGCCATTTTTATTTTAAAAAATTTAATTCTTTTGTTTGGCCTTTAAACAAATGTGTGCGCAAAGAAAATATAAGACAAAAATAAATTTCCCAAGTATAAAAAAAGGCACTTAGGCACACATAAATTGTAAATACAAAAAATTATTTTAATTTTCATTTGCTAAATGAGCAAAAATTCAAAAGGCGATTATTTCTTTGCTAAATTTGTAATAGAAAAATTTCCAAACTAATTTGTCCTGCGGTTATTAAATTAATTTCACTTTTAAACCATTTCCCATTCAAAAAAGAAAAATTTTAAAAAAATAAAAATAAATTAAAAACGCAAATCGCCCTTTAATCAAAGGAATGTGTCTTATTCCGGTGAATTTTTTGATCCCATATTTGGAATGTAATCACGTGCCATGAGACAAGCGAAAACGGTCATCACCATTTTTGGTTTAACTTCGGTGATGTCTTCTGGTAATGCGTATATTCTCGCTCCAATTTTCCGTGCCATTGAAATGGCGTATTTAGCATTGGCCGTTTTATCCTGTTTGAAATGAATTTTTTAAGTTTTGTATTTTTAAAGGAAAAATTGAATTTTTAACCTCTGGTGTGTTGTCCTCTTTTAGTAATTCGTAGTTAATTGTGCCTGGTTTGATCGCGTCGATTAAATCGATCACAACTCGGGCATTAGCGATTGATGAATCTTGGAAATTTCTTATGCTTGTGGTTTTCTTGGCTTCTTTTAACTGTTAATAATTAAAATTTTGTTTTAAATTTTTATTTTTTTAAAAATTGTTTTAGAATTATTACTTTAGTGTTGACCCATTCGACTATTTCTTTCTCAACTATTGGATTGCCAGTGTTGGCCAATTGTGCCAAAATTGATAATGTGTATGCCCTCATTAATTGCCAGACCAAAGCTAAAAATAAATAAAATTCTATTTTATTTATTTTCAAAATTAAAAATAAAAATTTTAAAAATTAAAAACTTACCCAATGTTAAAGTTGGATTTCCATCATTTAAATCTTGCCCAGCGATACCGACGAGTGAGAATTTCAATTGTTTACCCAATTCGACCGCATAATTACAATTTTCTAATTTCTCCATAAACCCACGTAATTTACTGAACTTTTGATGAACTCTGTTCCAATCAACTATTCCGGGTTTGATGATATCGTACAACTGTAATTAAATTCGTCAATCAACTTCAAATAAAATTTTAAGTTTAATTTTACCTGAAATATAATTAAACCATCTGCCAGATCACAGTATAACCAATTAACGTAAGGTTTTACACCCATACTATTCATCCAATTACGATAAGCTGTTTAAAAAAATATTTTTCAATAAATTTACCATAATTTTAATCAAATAAAAAATTGTACTTTTCTCTTCGCGAGTCTCTTCTATAGCTTCGTATTCAATTTCTTCATCGGGTTTGTCAAGACCCGGATGATTGTTAAACAAATTCGCTACGAAAGCAACATTTAATTTGTAAATTCCTTCGACAACGTCGTTCGGTGCCAGGAAACTGCGACATCCGATTTTATCCGATTGTTGCAACATAATTTCGGCTCTTTTCAGTAAATCTCGTTCCTAAAAATAAAATTAAAAAATGAAATTAATTAAAATATTTTATTAATTGTTTAATTTTCTTACAGTTAAAGGTTCCAAGGTGACCCCAGTTCCCGCAGGTGCAATTTGAGCAATAAGATATGTGTAGACTTCTGAATCTTTGATGTCACTCGTAAAATTATTAATACGACGATTGATTCCAGCTCGTTCCAATTGATAATTAACCCAACGTAAAAGGATCTGTTCAGGCGATAAACGCATTAAATCTTCAATTTTCTCTCCCGATTGCAACAATCGAGCTAATCCCGGGCAATGTTCCAATGTTATTTGATTGAAGAGACCGATCTATAAATTAAAATTTAATAAATTTGAAAAATAAACGAAGCTGAAAATGATTTACTCGAATGATTTGCCACAATAAGCCCAAGACTAAATGTGGTTTTCCCTTGGCTAAATCGTGCGCATCGATGTTAATCACGTTGCAACCGATGGCCTGAGACGAATTAAGGGCCAATGTCAAATTTTCGTGTTTAGTGTATAAAGTCAAGTTTTTCTTGTTTATGGCTCGTTCGTCGATCGTGTCAGGGCAGGAATGATTGATTGTCTTACTGAAATTTTCATATTAAATTTTAAATTTAAGAATTTTTTTTAAAAATATAAAATTTTACCATAATAAAATTCCATCTTTCATTTTATCGTAAAGTTCTTTTCCTTCGGGATCGATTGGTAATAAATGTTTGAGGTCCGGATCATTCCCCAAATTTCTAAAATTTAAATAAAAAAAATTTATTTGCATAAAATAAAACGAGGCCAAATCTCAATAGGAAATAGATATAATAGCGAATTTAAATCCTTTTTAGTTATGATTCAACTCTAATTAGGTTATCTAAATCCGATTTAACTATCCTATTTTACTGAACTAAATTATAGAGACTGGCAACACCCTAATAACTCCTTTTTTTCTTCATTAAATTTATTTTCCTGCCATTTTTCATCACCAACTCTATTTATTTACCATCTGATACAGCTGCATTTTCAGCACAAATCAAATAACCTAATTTTACTTAAAAGAAAAATCAACAAAAAGGATTAAAAAAGAATTTTGAAATATGACTTTGCATATTTAATATTTTTATTTGTTAAATTCAAATTGACCTAGAAGGTCAATTTCATTGTTCGTGACCACACCTTGTATAAATCTCATTTAAAAAAAATAAAATGATCTATTTCCACGTTTATTTTATTATATTTAAATTTAAAAAAAAAATTAAATAAAAAAAAATTAAATTGTTTATTTTTTTAAAACTAAATTTGACCTGCGAAAACCACGACCTTATATATACACACTTAACATGCAAAAAACGTGCATAAATGAAACTGAAAATGACGTTAAGATGAGTTCATGTATAAATTCGAAACCATAAACAAAACTCGAACTTATGGTATTTATATTAAAAGAAAAAAATTATAAATAAAAATCCTACGTGTTAATCCAATCTGAAAAAGCAATTTGTTCTTCAACTCGGACGGAATGTGTAGTCCCTTCACTCGATGCTTCGGACATTCCACCCAACGTTTCAACGTTATCTCGTTTCGAAACCATTTTTTTAAACGACGATGAAATATCCTGAGATTTGATGTCAGTGCATAACTACAAAACAATTTTTATTTTATTTTTAAATTATTTTTTTTAAAAAACAACAAACTTACTGATTGGAATTCTTGAAATGATAATTTCCCTCGACTCATACCAGCTTTATCTTTATCGAATTGATCGATCATGTGCCTCACTTTCCATTGGGGAAGTTTAAAACCACACACTTCCAATGCTTCTTTTAATTCGGCCAAATCGATAAAACCATTACCGTCTTTATCTATCTGTAATAATAATAATAATTTAAAAAGAAAAAAGACATTTAAAATCGTTATCTATTTTTTCAACTATTGTAACTTAAGATTATATAAAACCATTAATTTTATTTCCAACTGATATCGTTAACTAATGCAATGTTAAAATTTTTTTAAATGAATAATATTCACTACCATTGTCGAATAACTTAATATTCAATTTCAATAATGTTATTTTTCGTATCAAATAAAAAATTTACTAAAATTTTTTTTAAAAAAATTCCACTCATTAAAGTTGTATTTTTTATTGTTATTTCAATATGTGAAAATAATTTTCCTTTTTCTTTTAGTTAATCTAAGGTCAGAAACTGTCAAGGTTATATTTTAAAATACATTCCATGTATAAAAGCCCACCTGCATGACTCACGTTAAGACCAAACACGACCATTTTACTACTATAACAGATATAGTAAATATAATGTAATAAAGGATGTATTAAATAGTCATTGGGAATTTCACTGAAATTGATTTTTAGGTTTTTTTGTTTTTTAAATTTCATTTCCTTCTGGATATTATTCATTCCGTTTTTTTATTTATTCGACTACTAATTTGTCATATTATATTTTTAAAGTGTATTATATGAATATCGTATTAATTAAATGTGTATTTCCTGTTTCCTGAGAATTCAGACCCAAATTCCTGCTTATAACCGAGTTGTCTATTGGGCTATGACGTGTTTTAGACAAAAGGAATAATTGTGCAATTCAATTTCATCTATTCATCTGTCATCGGCTTTCATCTAATTAGCATATATTGGTCGATGATTCATTGGTGGGAGCGAAGGAGTGTTTTTGGCCACATGCGGTCTTTCTCGTCATCCGTCTTCGCCGGATCAATTTTTTCGCATGTATTTTCAGTGGGTACGAAATGCGAGTGTTGGTGAAAGGGGGTTTTAAAATGGATTTTTAAATTGGGTTCGATCGACTTACTGTTTTGAATTGCGATGCCAATTCCTCGCGTTGTTCTTCGCTCAACAACAAACTTCCCCGCAGCGCTGCCATTTTGTTGGAGCCGTGGGACTCGTCGGATGGGAAATGAGAAAAGGTGCGTCGATCGGGGCCGTTGGTTGTTTACGAATGCGATTTTAGCGCGCTCTGGTGGGATTTGAGTGTACTGAGTTCAATTGTTTTGAATTAATTTTTGTCTTAATGTTAACGACCGTTGCTAAAATTATCGGTTTTAATTAAAGTACTTATTAAAATCTTTTTAAATAACTATAATTACAAGTTTCCTTTTTAATTACTTAGAAACTGATAACACTTAATTTCCTTCCGTTTCTAAATAAAACTTTTTTTTTATTTAAGTGATAAATTCATTATACATGATTAACAGTTTGAATCAATTCGTATAAAATCAAATGTGAGTAACAAACAATTGCTATACCCTGTGACGTCATATCAAAATGGTTATACGATTTTAATATATAAAAATAACTAAACTGAGATACTTCCCTCTCTGAATTTCGATTTTCCGATTAAAACGTTAAGCAAAACACTAAATCCTTGACGATTCAATGCTTGAGCTTCTATAAACATTTTCTCTAATTGATCGTTATCGTTGCGAGTGACTAATAATCCCTTCCCTCCGTATCCTTCTGCAACTTTATCGTAATTCGTGTGCTAAAGAATAGCAAAATTAATAAAATTATTCACAATTCTAATAAATAATTTACTAAAAGTTCGCAAGCGACATTCGATCCGAACATTGGAATTTGTTCCCGGGCAATTTGAGTCCAACCAGCGTCGTTACCGACCACAGCGATGACTGGTAACTGTAATTCAATGGTTAAAATAAATTAATTTAATATTTTAATAATTTTTTTTACTCGATGTCGTTTGAATGTATCGAATTCGGCGATGCTGTAACCGCACGATCCGTCCCCGTAAATGATCCAAACTTCACTTTCGGGACGACAAACTTTGGCGCCCAATGCGAATCCACCACCGACTCCTAAAGTGCCGAAAGCGCCCGGATCGAGCCATTGCAAAGGTCCGGTAGGACTTAAATAGCAATATTAATGTAGTTTGGATTTGAAAATTTGAATTTAAAGTGTTACCGAAGTGTGTATGCAGCGGTTCCCACGAAATCGCCACCGTCTGCGACTATAATTGCTTTTTCGTCTAGAATTTCGTCTAATATTTGAAGAAGTTTGAGCGGATTTAAATGCTCTTCTGGTTGTATTTTAGCCATTTGTCTGTAATTTCGATTTTAGTTTGTTCAAATTAATTTTTATAATTTTTTTTTGTGAATTTAAAACCGATTTTGATCTTCTTTTTCATTTTCTTTGCTTCTCAGATTTGAAATCCAATCGCGATCGGGTTTGTAATTGGGTAATTTCGAGCTTAATTCGACTAGAAATGTCGCTACGTCCGAACAAATGGCTTCGGTTGGTTTCCAATAAACGTCTGAATTCTGATTAATAAATTTAATTAATTCGGAATTTTCTTAGAAATTATTTCAAGAGACTTACTTTAGTTAATTGCGATTTATTTCTGTTCACGCAAATGATTTTCGAATGTCTGTTTAAAATTCTTCCATAGGATAAACGAAAGTCGCAAACGGCTCCTATTAAAAAAGAAACCATAAAATTAAATTTTATTTTAAAATAAAAATTAAAAAAAAAAGTTAAAAATCACCAGCTAAAATCACTACATCGGCCTCTTGTAATGCATCTTTGCGTTTATGTTTCATTTGCAACGGGCTATTTTTACCCAATAATCCACGCGCCATTCCTCCAAGAAAACATGGAATTCCTAATTTCTAAAAAAAATAATTTTAAATAATTTAAATCAAAAATATTAAAAATATTAATTTCCATACTTCAATAGCAGCTCTTAATTGATCGGTAGGAACAGGTGCTAAAGTCGCTTGACTTCCTACAAGAAGAACTGGTCGTTTTGCTTTCGATATAATTTCAGCACATTTTTGAACTGAAAATAAAAAATTCAATAAAAATCCTCATTTTAAAAATAATTTTTTTACTTTGATCCATCGAAGGTACTGGAAAAACTGGCGGAATCGGCTGAACAGTACGATTTTCCCACGCACCCGCGAATAAATTATTTAAATAATTCTGCAAATACCTAAAAACAAAAAATAAAATAAAAATAAACAAAAAAAAAAAATAAAAATAAACCTTTAAATTACCAATTAACAATTTTCTGTCCCAACGAACCCGCACTCGATTTAATTCCCATTTGTTCCCTAACAATTTTATACGGATAAAGAACATCAATTGGCAATTCAACAAATGCAGGACCGGGTGTATCAGACATCGCACTGTTAATCGCTCTTCTTAAAGTAGGAACAATTTCACGAACAGTCTTAACCGATTCGCAAAATTTACACAACGGTTTAAACAATGACAATTGATCGATATCTTGTAACGCACCTCGACCCTTATAAATACAATATTTCAAATACAATTTTTAATTAATAAATATTTAAAATCACTTTTAAAATAGTCGCTGCTGCTCCACCCAAAATCAAAACGGGCGATTCGGCCATTTGTGCATTTTTAACTGCAGTTATTGTATTCGTAACTCCTTAAAAAAAATTTTTTTTAATTTTATTTTTATTCTTATATATTCATGCGTTTAATACCAGGCCCAGCTGTTACAACAGCAACACCAACGACACCTGTTAATCGGGCGACAGCATCTGCAGCGAAAACTGCTGTAACCTAATAAGGAAAAATAAAATTTTTTAAAATAACTTTTATTTTAATTTAAATTTATATTTCATTTACTTCGTGTCTTGTATCGATAACACGAATATCTTCTTTTTCAGCCGCAACTAAAATCGGTGAAACATGTCCACCGACTAAAGTGAATATGTTTTTAACTCCATGGGATTTGAGTACTTCGGCTACTAATTCACCTCCATGTTTATTCTTTTCGGTATCGACCTAGAAATAAGAGTAAAAGTAATAAAAGAAAGTAAAGCTATAAATTCGGGTTTTCGTACTTTACTTTTTACAACTTGCCAAAATGACTTTGCTATCGTTAAATACTGACCAAGTTTACTCATGTTTTTTTTTCTCTTTTATTTTATGGCAGCCATTTGAGTCGTGTCCAAAGTCGAAGCGCGATTACTCGAAACAAAAAGCTCTTTTTAAATTTTTTTTTTTTAAATTTAAAAAGATTTTTATTTAAATAAATAAAACAATGAGTGATCTTGATCAGTTTAAAACGAAAATTTAAATTACTCACCCTGTGAAAACAAATGTAGATTAAATTGAATTTTTTAATCGCGTATAAAGCAATTAAGCTTAATACTATCGGTACGTAGAATAGTATTTGACTTAGAGACGGAGTTATAATTTGTAGAACAATTAACAAATCTGAAACCATTTTTTTTTAACCTTTAAACAGCTAGTTCTAGCCGCTTTTGATGGAATGATAAAAGTGAATTGAATATACAAATAAATCACTAAATGTCAGTTCGTAAAAAATCAATGCTGCGATTTGAAGATAAGATTGATATTTACAATCAACTAACCTCCCTTTCAAAGAGGAAGGTTATATTTGAATTTATAAATCACTTTACATTGCATTTTTTAGCAGCAAATTCGTTCACTTCGACCGGTCACAATTCATCTAAAATTTCGCGACCGGTTCGGGACATTTTTCCCGAGTGATGTGAGTGCCAGTACGTCATTCACTAAAATGAAGCTCGAGATAATGTGGAAAACGACTTTTGGTGAGTAAAAAAAAAAATTAAATACATAAACCATTAATAAAAGAAAAACTGAAATATAAAACACAAAAATTCCACCGTTTTAAAGCAATCTAAAAGCGAACGGCATCGATAGCCTAAATCGACGAAGACGATGGTTGATTGATTTGCGAATCGAATAAACATGAGTGAATGATTAAAAGATTGAGTCGAAAATGCCGGCCGAATTCCTACGAGAAGAGGAGGATTTCGAAGAGGACACACTCTTCGACCAAGCGGGTTTGTTAACGAATAAAATCAAACAAAAATCTGAAATTCGATCATCAACAATCACTTCAATGAGAATAACACCAATGAAGACATTCGCGCTCTGTTTGGCTTTCTTCGGATTGGTAAAAAAAAATCAAAATCTTAAAATTCATAAATTAATAATTTAAATATTCTTTTCAGGGTTTATCCACGGCCATATTAGAACCAACACTCTTAGACTTACAGCATTTGGCAGGCACCGACATAGGACACATTTTTTATACTTTAAGTGCACGTTCGGCTGGATTAATCTTAGGATCAATTTTAGGTATATTTAAGTCGAATAAATTTGCATAAAAAATTTAAATTAATTTTTTTTTAGGTTTTTTACTCTTCGATCGCTACAATCGTCAATTTCTCCTATTTCTCATCATGTTAGTAATGGCCATTTTACTCGGTATTTTGCCTTGGTGTCATAATTTAATTGGTTACGTCATCATTTTAATCGTCATGGGAACATTAATGCAAATGTTGTTTGCGGGTAATAAATAATTATTTTGATGTAGAAAAATATTAATTTGGTTATTTTTTTTCAAATTTAGGTGGTAACGTTTTGTGCCTCGATTTATGGGGCCGTCAAAGCGGACCTTTTCTTCAAGCCATTCATTTTAGTTTAGCACTCGGTCTTTTTATATCCCCGTTCCTATGCAATGCCATTTTAAGTGGAAAGGCTGGGATTCCCGCTAGCGACTCGCCGCACGCACTCAATGTTAACAATTCGTACGCATTGGCTTTACCCGCATCGACTTTATTCAGCGTTCAAATCGTGCCGTTGGTCAGACATTCGCGACACCCGCGACAAATCGACGATGTCGAATTCGATTGGGGGAATTTAACGAATCCCCAAAATTACACTTTATCGGTGATGCTCGACGTGAATTCGACGTCCGATGGAAATTCGAGTTTAACTAATACTTCTATAGCGAACGTAACGGTCTCAAGTACCCATACGGTCGAACCGAACTCGACAAACGCGACGATATCGTCGAACGTTTTGATATCGTCGAACGGTACTATATTGTCGAACGGTACCGATTTACCGGTTGAAATGGTAACTAATGTGGCAACGACCCCCGAAACGAATGCGACCAAATCTCACAAACCAAAACCGAGTATAACCGA
>JAQFZU010000920.1:0-17472 GCA_034696185.1 Henia vesuviana | reverse complement strand
CATTTCAAATAAATAAACTTAAATTTTTTTTTAAATATTACGTACTCTTTTCCTTCAAGTTTAGCGACATATTTGAAGGATTTAGTAAAATCCAAAGCATCGGGTGCATTTTCCAACCATTTTTGTACAATTAAACGATTGCTTTCTACGAAATCTGCGAGGTAAATTTCGGAGACGTAAGCACTGGATGTTAAAGAACCGCGCATCGATGGTCCGCAGCCAACGTCAATCAATGTGTTGCCGCTCAATTTCCCTGCAAATTACAAAATTAAATAATGACAAAAATACTTAATTAATACCTAGAGAGTAAAGGCTATGATAATAATCTTCGACCAGCCATCTCAATTCGTACTCTTCACCAATAAGATATGTTTTTGCAAAAGATAATCCATCAAAATGAGTTTTGTAAAACTGCCGAATGTCAGACATGTTTAAAATTGCTTCGAAGAAAGTAATTTTATCATTCAATTCAGTAAGATACCGTAATGATAGTTTTAGCACAATTGATAACGTATCTCTCACAGTTGATACAAGGTGAAGCCAATAACCTGGTGAAGGTAAGTGAGCCGATGAAAAACATCACTTAAAATTCTCCAAAAACCCTTTTTTACAATCCACATTTACTCTTCAAAGTTGGTCCAAATTATCACCTGGAAATAAAAATCATTCATCAAACAGTGAAAAATATAATAAACTCAAACATAAAAATTTAAAATTAACCTTACCTTACTTGTTTTAATATTATTTAATTTATTAAACCAAAACCTCGCAGAAATCATATAGAAACTAATAACAATTTAAAAAAAGTAACGAAAAATATAAACCACCCCCACCAGAAACATCCATGAAAAAAAAACACAATTATTAATAAAATATTAATTTTCTTTTATTGCAAAAATACTAAATGATCCTTTCCAATCATTATTCTCATCAATTATAATAGGAGCTTTCGATAGAATTTCTTGACATTCCAAAATCTTAAAACCAGCTTCAATTATATATTTTTCTATTATCTCCAAATTGACGTATGCTGCTGGAAATTTTATATCTCCTACAGAATAACCATTAGAATTAAGAGCACCAAATAATACGAGATGACCACCAGGACGAGTCAAAGAAGCAAGACCTTTCCAAGCTTTCGCATAATCCGAAAGATCAGGAAAACAATCCAAGCAATAACTCGAGTTTACTATATCGAATTGCTGCAAATGTCGAGGACTCAGTGGGTTATCGGCCAAAATATCGCAAAACATGACCTCTTTTACTCGATTTCGAACTCGGTTTTCCAGATATTTATAATCGCTGTAATTTAATTATTAATGAATACATTTAAACTTTTTTTTAAAGATATATTTCCTACTCTTTTCCTTCGAGTTTTGAAACATATTTGAACATTTTAGATAAATCGATGGCATCGGGAGAATTTTCCAACCATTTCTTTACAATTACGCGGTTGTTTTCTACGAAATCTGCGAGATAAATATCTGACACGTAAGCACTAGATTCTAGAGCAGCGCGCACCGATGGTCCGTGGCCAACGTCTAGTAATGTGTTGCCGCTCAATTTCCCTGCAAATTACAAAATACAATGTAAAAGGGGATCAGAAATATTTAATTAATACCTTGAGTGAAAAGGCTGTGGTAATAGTCCTCTACTATCCATCTTGATTCAAACTCCTCTCCAATAAGATATGTTTTTGCAAAAGATAATCCATCGAAATGAGTTTTGTAAAACTGCCGAATATCAGACATGTCTAGAATCTGACACCAAAAATAATTTTCTCGTCGAATTCATGCTTATATCTAAAGGTTTATCGGATACCAGATACAGGGAAAAAAAACATGCCTTTCCTAATGCCATTTCAAAAGCAAATAGTTTCAATTGCCATCACAGGTCGGCGCTAAACATCGCCTGTCAGGGTACGTTCAAAAGTGCACTGTGCTATGCACTTTTAACACTCGTCGTTCAAAAATATTGTGGCACGGTTCAACTTGAAGGGCGAGTTCATTTGTGTCAAATGAGTTCGCACAGCTGCCCTACTTAGCAGTTGGTACACCAACCAGGTCTTGATTTTGTTTGTTTGCTTTTCCCAATTTGAGACCAAGCAGTTATTTAACCTCGGTCATTTCCTGCTTTGGCTGAACGCCAACAAGCACCCAAATTACATAACTAAGTTGCTCCTGAATTGCACTAGGGACACAATGAGGTGCACTTTTTGAACGAGACCAAATATTGAATCGAGTAGTGTAAAAGGTATACCTTGTCTGCTCCCGAACCCAAGAAATAGTAGAATTGCAATTCCAAGAAATTCCATGCAAATCCAGTCAAATCTCAACAATTCACAGCAAATCCAAACAATTCCATGGAACTCCACAAATCTGAACCTAAAAAATTCAAGCAAATTCACACATTGAATTTTTGAAATTATAAATCTCGTACACTCAAAACCCGATTGTCGGTTCCCTGGATATACATTTAGCATGCCGAATGCTGGCAACAACTCTTTGTTTTTTAACTGCATTTAGCAATCATAGATGGCAGTGATGTTACTCGGCTTTGCCGATTGCTGTGCCATCTGTTAACGATAATATGCTTAATTCTAACTATGTTTAATGCTCGTAGATGGCGCTAATATATCAAGTAATTTACTCTGCTGTTAAAAGACAAAATTTCGGAGCAAAATTAATAATCACTAAATTTTTAACTACAATAACAATATCGAATTATTTATATCCTTCTAAAATCAATTAAAATATTTAAAAAAATTTACAAATAAATGAAAAATTATAAATTATAATTAAACACAAATGCTACAGTTGAAAGCAATAGAGATCAACAGCGTACGCAGCAACGTAAACAATTACGTACAGATCAACAAATAAAAAAATTCTATTCATAGTTTAAGACTGATGTACAGACGTTTAGACATAAACTTAACATCTGTGACTGTACGTGATAAATTTATACGCGCAAAATCTGTATTATCTTAATAACTTTCCCGTTAATAACCAAATTGTCGACCTGTTAGTTAGGCTGTAACGGTTGAATAATTGCGACAAGTTGAGATTTCAGATCTTAGATGGCAGTGACAACTCTTTTAAGACCACAAATACATACACAAAACATTTAAATATAAATACATAATCTTAATTACATTAAAAACCTTAAAAAAATCAATCACAAATCCAATTTGCATAATTAAAAGAAAAAAAAAAGTAATGAAACGATACATAATAGCAAAAGAAGTAATAAAGTTGATGAGAGTAATATTAATTAAGTGAATCAATTAAATCTCCCTTTTAAAATGAAGTATTTAGAGCGAGTCAATAGTAAATTCCGACACAAGATGGAGAGAACGGATCAAAGCGTGACCAGGTCAGTAATAAAATTTAATGAGACGAGCGTCAAACATTTGGTAGGCGCACGTGTGTTTTATTAGGCCATATCTAAGGGTCCAGCTCAGATATTTGTAGGAACTAGTGGCAATCGGATCTTAATTAAGTGTAACAGACGCCATGATGAATCACACTCTTAATCAGCTTCGCTTTTTCCAATTACCATTACTTTTCCTAATATGCAATACCAATCAACTAAAGAAAAAAAATATTAATAAAAAAAAAAATCTTTCAATTATAAATACTAAACTTGTGTTGCTTCAATCTCGATAATAATAGTAATAATAAAAGAAACCGCAAAAGCCATTTTAAACCTTTGAGAATCGCATGACCAAACACATTTTGTGAGCGACACGCCTAATAAAAATAAGTTTTACAACCTAAACACAGTAATCATAGCGCTAAAAGTCTCGCAACGTTATAATTAACATTCTTTTAAGTTACGAGTCTTGAGACGTCCCAATTCCGAGAAAAGATTCGATGACATCGTGGAATTACCCAATCCCAGTCAACTCGCGACTCCACTCTCGTGAGTGAATCGAAAAGCACTCGATTTGCATATCCCTTTATCACGTTTCCCGACTTTTAAAAAAATCTCGACGATACAAACCCTTGTATCGGAAAAGAATTAGTTTGACTCTCGCACCCTTCGACGGTTTCTATGGTTGCGAGTGAAATCTGTTTTGCACACCAACTCGTGCGTTTTAGTTTGGGGGATTGATTAATCGGACTTGCGAATTGTCCGCCTCTCAAACTCTTTCTTTCCATGTTCACGATTTTGAAAGCGCTTCATTAGTGTAAGACAAATGAAGTCAGGATTCGGGATTAGAGTTTGAAAAAGGTGCCATCAATTGCGCTAAATCATTGCAAGTCATCGAGCAGCGGTTGAACTCGTCACAAAATCCGAGCCGAGTGCAAATAAGAAACGAATGCGCGCACCTGCGACCAAATCCTATTTCTTTTTTACTTTTTTTTTTATATTTTTATTTGGATTATTTTTGTTTGCTTTTTTGAGGATTTTATCGTTTCGATGCATCCGCGGTTCGACTTTTCGAGTTTCATTAGATTTAGAAGAACTCAAAAAGTCACGCAACCCGTCCCGTAGGAAAAGCATTGGATTGGTTGCGTGATTTTCTCCGAACGAAATAAAATGAAGTAGAATAAAGTAAAAGTTATATTTCCGGCACACGGAGCTTGCGGCACGGCAGGGAGCAGTCTCGGCGAATGGAGAACTCCAGGCGACAGCTGCCAAGCCAGGAAACCAGGCTGAAATTAAGCGTAATCCCTTTTGGTTGAAGCGAGGCTTCCCTCCGCACCCATTATACGATGGGGAGAGAATCCGAAGGCCAGCGATGCGCTTAACGCCCGCAATAAAACGAGCGCAATGAAACGCATTTATCCACAAATTGAAGACGGGTCTCATCATAAAAAGGAAGAAAAAAATTAAAGACACCAACGGGGTACAGTTATAGGTAAGAGATGCGCAACTCATAAATGGAGAATACAAGAGCGAGTGCGTGACGACATCCTTTATTATTATCAACATTAGATATCTGGCGCGCTTCAATTGTTCTGTCCTGTGGGATTCAATGGGATTCGATGGGTGGAGGAAGGTGGAACGAGCTTCCAAATTACTCGGTTGTACATTTGATCCAATTTTGTCGTTATTAAATGTCTTGATAAAAATCATTACGAGCGAATCTCAAACAATTCTCCAGTGGCCGTCGTTGGATGCGGTCGACTCGAAAGCAAAATTCCGCTTTCCCTATTTACCTCATCATCGTAACTATAGTAACCACTCGTGGAATAAATGGGATTTTAATAATTTGTAAGATTTTTCTGAAGTATTTAAAATTCGAAGCGATCGAGAAGTCGTGCAACCGGTTCGATGCAAACTCTACGGGATGGGTTGCGTCGACATCAGTGATTTATTAGTGAATCCATAAGTTATTTTTTTTTACTCGAAATGAAGTATTACGGCTTAATAAAATCATCGCGACTCATTTAACCCTTTTTGTCAAGAGTCATTCGAGCACGAATCGTACAGCTGAAAATCCATAAAACACGCAAAACGATACGGGATGTAAACACGCATCGTTTTCTAAAACGCGGCATTAGAAAAAGCCTCTTTTCTCGCATTGAGGGTATTGTGTGTTGATGTATAAAGACACGTCGAGTAATTCCTTCTTATTCTCCTATTCCCACCCCTCATAATCATCATAATCATCATCAGTCATTTCATTATCAGCAAACTGCATCGCTCATTTCTTATTTACAAAGCCGTGCGAAACTCATTCATTAGGATTTTCTTCAGATTAAAATGAATAGGAAAACTGCTAATTAGCACCGTACCTCATAAGAACGAAATAAACTATTGTTTACCAACGAAATTAATGTCTCTACATTTTTCATTTTTAGCCATAAATAAAGTCACGCAACCCTTAAGCACGTAGTTTACGTAGACCGGGTTGCGTGAATTATTTTAATATTTATTCCTCCAAAAGTAAATGCAATTCGCATATTATCATTGCATTTTAGGCCCCTTAAGAATTTAATCGAGGTATAAAATGCCATCGTACGTATCCCTAAATCCAGGAAACGTGTGTCGTACAACTCTGCAAACACCGAGTGTGGGACTAAAATCATTTAACACCTAATCTCACTTAAAACCCCCACTTAGTCGCGCGACCCGCAAATATTTACTCACAACTGGGGTTGAACGAGTATGTTGTAACGTGGGAAAAAGAGAAAAAATAGAAATTAAGATAAAGATGTTATAGAAATGTTTTAAAAGATTAAAAAGAAAAATCCACTTTCGTTTCAAAGTCGTGATTTGAGCTTCGATTCCTGCGGTCGTCGCTCGAGGGACGAACTCGACTAATCCTCGCCGTCAACACGGCCTCGTATAATCCTTGCAATTACAGGTGGAGTAAAAGGAGAAAGGGAAACTGGCGAGGTTGGATACGTGGCGTGTTGGAAGGGTATAGTAATCGATTAATGAGACGAGACATGCCTGCACAAACTCTAGGAATAAAATTCGCTTCCACTGCAGATTCGGAGCGGGCAACGTTAGGCACGTAACACCGTTATAATGGTCGACGATGCACAAAGGGTCAAGAAGTTGGTTTAAAAATGTATTTTTAATATATTTTACACTCTAAAGGGTATCAAAATACATTAGTTTTATTTTTATTTTTAAAAATATAAATAAAAGTTGTTAAAACCGGTTTTAGGGCATCGAATGAATGAAAAGGAGGATTTTGGGCTTTTGGATGGGACGAGTATCCAATAAAAGCTGTCCATTAGTAGTTTTTCTAACTCTCGAGGGCTTTTAGTTTGATTGTCGTAGCCAGTAGAAAAAGCATTGAAGCCTCGCCCACGTACAACAAACCCCTTATCAGGGTCACTTTACTAGAAAACTGCTGACACCTGCTTTTACCTTCAATTTCACCGACTCGACACAATTCGCCAACAACAAATAAGAGTGGAAAAACGCGTTTCGACAACCCCTTTATTTACCTTTTACGATTTTTTTCTGTTCGGTTAAACTGGTATCAGTATGCAAATGAAATTCATCGGGCAAAACAAACTTCGTTAGTTGAACATTGCATTAAAACTCGGCTCGCTGCGTCCCATGCGAGTCGTCATCGAGTGTAAATAATAACATGGCAGCGAAAACGGGCGCCATTTGGGTGCAGTTTGCGAGAGCAGCTCGAGAAGCGTTTATTTCCTCTTTTAGTCTCGGGAGGAAACACCGGGGGGAGTGTGGTGGGGTGTGCAATCACGGCTTTTACGTCTTAACTGTTATTCCGCGAAAAGAAACGAGCGAATTTCGTTCTACGAGTCCATTTAAGGTGAAAAAAGAAGTCACGCAACTCGTTTAATGAAAAGTCTACGTGCCGGGTAGCGTTACTTATCGATGTGTTGAAAACGAAAAATAGCAAACCCGTTCAATGCAAAGTCTACGAGGCGAGTTGCGTGACTTTCCGATCACGAGATTTTCAACGTCGTACATAAAATCGATCGGTAGAACGGGACTTAGAGACCCCACCTGACCGGGAACCCGAGCTCGAGACCCCGTGCATTCCATTTGGCTGGCCGAACGCCAAGGGTCTGTTTACTCGAGCTCTTCTTGACAGATAAATGACCTCACTCAACACAATTACCTCAGACCGAAGCAAAAACATTTGCTTCGGACAAATTGTTTGTTGAAGCGGATACAAAGGCCGGTAATAAACTCGAGTGACGTCATAACATAAAACGAATTTTTTTATTTCTCTTTTCAGTCGAATCCATTCCAAGTTGATTGAAATGCACGTGGCGTAATTCGAAAATACCCGTACGATAAAAGAAGAAAAAGGCGTTTGTAAAATCAAGCAAAGTTGACCCGTAACTGTGAGGTAAAAATGCTATTTGCACGCTTAAAACGTTTAAAGTAATGTTTGTTCCTATAGTAACGGCTTCGAAAATCACATCCAGATGCTGGGCACGTGGAAAACAGCCCACCCAGCTTTTTCTTCACCTTTTTTTCACGACTGATACTTTTTTTACAACAAAATTTCCCTAAAGACAGACACACACTCGCACATACTCTTTTATGGTTATAAAAGAAGGGACCGTGCAACCCGTTTAATACTAACTCTATGGAATGAGTTGCGTGAATTTTTCTACAAATTCAAAAAACTAAAATTGATAAATTTACTTACGAAAAATACTTTTCTTGTTGTTTTCTTAGTGCTAAAGATTGAGAAAAAAAAGAAAAATTAAAAAAAGTGATTAATTTTGATTTTACAGTTAGAAATTTTCATGCGACTAGATCAATGTTAAGTCTACGGGATGGGTTGCGTGATTTATCGACCACTTTTTTTGGAAAATAAAATTTCGATTTTAAACTTAATTATTGTAGTCAAAGGGTTAGAAGAAATCGGATAGTGTTTTATTTGCGAACGAAATCGGTCATTTCGAAAGTGGGTGTTGACAGCTTGATGGGTTTGAACAGCTGGAAGTCTGATCACTTCCTGCGCGCGCATGTGTATGAGTAGAGATAGGAATGCGCGAACGCCTTATAAATTTTATGGAATATTTCATGGTCAAGCGAAAGACGTGACAGAAAAAATAAAAAATAAAATAAGAAAAAAAAATGACACAAGAAAATGTTTTCCAATAAATTGCAAAACGCAGTGTATCCATAAATCTTGACTCATCCGAGTCAGAGGAATTGCTCTAAGATGGTGGAAAAGCGTCTCGAGTTATGATATCAATAAAAGAAACTGATAAACGACGTGAAAAATATGTCACAAATAGAAAATTCAATTTTTTTCAGTTCAATTTCAACTAAAATTAAGTGCGAGTAAAAAATTTAAAAAACCGAACCCGTTCAATGTTAAGTCTACGAGCTCGGTTGCGTGACTTTCCGATCACGAAATAACATTAGTTTTTTTTATTTTTGCAATTTTCTATCAAATTAGGTTTAAAATAGGGTTAAAACAAAGAAAAAGAATTTATCTGTCCCTTAAGTCTTGCTCAAAGACTCATCCACACCCCCATCATAACCCATAATGGCGACCATCATCAAACTGGGATCCATAGCACAAGTGTAAATCCCACACAGGTCATATCTGGCAACAACCCCGTGAGGGATTATTCTTCCCACGCTCAAATACAACTCAATTGCTTCGTTATGTGGAGGGTATTTTCCAAAACGGGTCCACAAAACGAGACAATAAAAGATGACTCGGTCGTCTGCCACCAACCACCAACAACGTCTTCGTATCTTGTCGAGAGACGGCGCTGAATACACATGACCCTTTTAATTTTTTTAAAAAAAACGGGAAATACGTGATGAAAGTTAACAAATTCATTCGAAATTTGTTTCCCGGTAATTTTACAAAACGTAAAAAGCAATAAATTTTCAACAAATTTTTATTTAATACAATTTTGTGCCAAACCTAAAAATAACGAACCCGTCCAGCGTTAAGTCTACGGGATGAGTTGCGTGACTTCCCGATCACGTAATTTTCATTAAACAAAATACTTATTTAAAAATTTAAATTCACAACGAGATTTTAACAGTAAAACAATTAATTTTAAATAAAAAAAAAAAATTTTTTCAACAAACTTCGCTTAAATATAATTTTCGGCAAAATTGAAAACAACGAACCCAATCAATGATAAGTCTACGAAACGAGTTGCGTGATTTTTCGATCACGAAATTTCCATTAAACCAAAAGTTATTTTTACACATTTAATTCAAAACACCATTTTAACCGCTAAAACGACCCGTTTGAAGCTTTGGTCCAGAACGAGCCATTTTTTTCTCTTTAATGTGCATTCATTTTTCGTCCTTTTCTTGCACGAAGTGGATCGAGTCGCCGAAATACGAGCCCGTGTCACACTAATGAGCAACAAGCTCGGATCGCGTTACGACGTAGACAAAAAACGGTAAGAAAAGAGATGAGCCGTCACCACATTCATAGAGGGTGGGAATTTCTCAAGCTTTGATGTTTCACCGCATATTTACTCGCATAAAAAAATCGATGACCGAAGAAAACTTTGAAAATGTTTGAATTTTCATTTATTAGTAGATAAATATTGAAATTAATGAAAAAAAAGGGTCGGGAATCGACGTGTCGTTGAAAGCATAAAAGAAAGAGGTTTTTGGTTGGTGGGAGAATGTGGAATGTCTTTTGCAGCTGCTTCTGCCATCGGGCTCGGTTGCAAACGAGAAAATAATTGGCTCTTAATTAATTCCTTCGACTTGGCACACGCCCGAACGTTAATCCGATTTTCTCAAATATTTTCAAACTGCAAATAACGTCGGAACTGTTTACGTTGCCAATCGCTTCTAAGAAGTTATTAATCTTCGTGTCATCTCTTAGAAAGAAAATAAAATTAAAAAAAAATATCTTTCTGTAATTTTTTTTTATAAAAACTTTTTGAGACTCATTCAACGTTAAGTCTATGAGATTGGTTGCGAGAATTTTCGATCATAAAAAAAAATTATTTTCAAGTTGAATTGTCTTTAGTAAATTTTTTTAAAACCGAGTCAATGTAAAGTCTACGAGATTGAGTGCGTGAGTTTTCGATCGTTAAAAAAAAACTTTTATAAAAATTATTTTGACTTTCCAGAATTTTTTTAAAAAAATGTAGTTGTTTTCTCGATTCGAAAATTGGCCATCTAGACACGCATGCGCAGTCTCTCTAAAACTCACGAAGCGTAACAAAAGGCATTAGCCCGCCTTGAACCCTTTGATGCCTCCAAACAACTCCCCAGGGTCACGATCTGTCGAGGGAAATCGAACGACATCACTCCTTTAATTAATAGGAATTATTTTTAAACATCCAACAACAAACTCGAATTGGTATTTCGAAAAATTGCCATTCACACTTGCCACAAACCCTTTAATTACATCTTTTCGCCTTTTCCACTGAATAAACGAGCGTTCGCAACTCCCAATCCAATTTTACTTGGAATTAAAATCTCAACTGACTGAAGAAAATGTGTAAAACGAAGTAATAAATTCATACCAAGGCCCCACGCATTTTAGTATTGGGCCCCTCGGTAGCTGCCCCTGTTAGCCAAGCTCCCCGGCATAGCATGCATGTATCGCTGAACGTCATTTTGGCCTATCGCGACCCATTAATCCCTTTATTTATTACCGGGACTCGTTTTGCGCCGACCCCGACACAAATTCTACACGACTCCATCAATTTTGCGATGGCCCACCGTGCAATGGACGGGGGGAAAAGAAAATGGGTGGGATGAAACATACATCTCGCGCCTAGACTTTGTAACGGTTCTTCAATTTGAATCCTTCTTTATGGGTAACGCGTTTGCATATAACGTTTGAAAGTCGTAAATTTTTCCTTCGTAAATATGAGAGAGACGAGTGGGCCATGTGGGATTCCTTACTAATAAGTTGCGGCCTTTTGTTATTTGCATAGAGCGAGGATGAGCATTTCGTTTAACCCTTTCCACCCGCGCTTTTCTAATCTCGCAAAACCACACCCAAACAAAGCGCGTGTAACGAGCGAGTGAATTGTGGAATTTCAAAAATCTCGTTTCATCTCGTTTAAAAAATTTTTTTAACGTTTTTTAAAATTTACGCGAGTGTGAAAATGAGATGCGTAAACAAAAAAAATTTAATTTTCTAATTTTTTATTTTTTTTTTTAGTTTAATCGATTCGATGTAGAGAGAGACCCATTCAATGCAAACTCTATGGGATGATTTGCGTGACTTTTCGATCGATAGAAACGAATCCCGAAAAATTCATTTCGCACTCGAAATAAAAAAGGGAAATGGGATATCCGACTTCTTTTTATTGTTTTT
This sequence comes from Henia vesuviana, assembly GCA_034696185.1. Lineage (NCBI taxonomy): Eukaryota > Metazoa > Arthropoda > Chilopoda > Geophilomorpha > Dignathodontidae > Henia > Henia vesuviana. The sequence goes on along the minus strand of JAQFZU010000920.1, from coordinate 5,747 downwards.
GCTCGAATTTGGTGTAAGCAAAAGTAAAGTAGGGATGGATTAGCGAGGCATATTGTGTATGGTTTTCGTGCGAGGCCATGAAGCCACTGATTAAGGCCATAAATAAAGGCGGGAAGCGCAAAGAGCGTGAAAGGAAATCGAACACACGTTAATATTTAGATATGAACTTTGGGGTCGACGAGCCTCGACAGGCGCATAAGGCTCAATGGAAAATCAATAGAAAATCTCGCGCGCGCACGTGCATCGGAATGCGCGCGTTTGCAACGGATAAAATGGCCAAATGTTCCCAACACCCTTCCGTACATAAAAAAAAGTTTTTTGTTCAAAATAACCAACTTTGCATTTTCAAGCCTTTCGATACCAAATACGTTACATAGAAAAATACAGTTACTCAATCAACTGATCGGGTCACTCGAGGTCTAAAGGTCCATTTAATAGTCCCCTCCCCCTTTCAACTACACACGGCTTCACCGATTGATCCAAACTTACACTATCGATTTATTGATTTGTCAAAATCCACGAATTCCAGTTCAAATTAATGCCAAAATCACTTTTTTTTCATGTTTCCATCAATTTTTTTAATTATACTGAAGTTGGCGCTCGAAAAAGAAAAACTTAATTGATTTTTCCCAATTCAGAGCGGGTTTTAAACGCACTTCCGGTTTTGTTACAGACCCTATATTTTACTAAAAGTGAATGTACAAGTTGTAGTTGGTGTCAATAAAATTTTAAGTTCCTAACGCACCCGGAAGTGCTTTTTATCCCATCCTAAAACTTGTCGATTTTGACAATCTGCTTAAACACACGCTAATGACGTCATTTCCCTCCGCCATTACTCCAACATTTTACATTTTGATATATCAATAATTCATTACGAAAACAAAATTCCAATCCGGAAATACCCTTTCCCCCTTTCGTACATCCTCCGAGAGTGAAAAACCCTCCTTAAAAGCGAGGCATAACATGGGCTTCCCTGTATAATTAGCCCTTATCTACCCCTATTTCGCCGTTTAATTTTAATTTCTAACGTAAAACACACATATTATCACACCATTCTATTGTTCCTGCAACAATCGTCCATTTTCCCCCTTTCTCATAACCCCTTAAGCCCCCCCTCCCCGAAATCTTTTCAAAAACCTCATTATAACGAACTGAACATTCTCATTCACTACGTGTTTTTAATTAATTTTTAATTCCTCGACCCTTCGTTTTGTGGTAGAAAACAACAAAAGAGGATCAAATCCACCATCCGATATCTTACTAACCCTCCCCCCTTGCCCCTCCCCTCAAATATCCTCTCTTTCAAGCCCTCTAAGCCCAAACAAAACAAAGCGATTCTAATTGCAATTATTATTAAGCATTATTTTACAATGAAATAATGTCAAAGTTTTAATATATGAAATTGATAATATGCGCATGCGCGGAGGAAAAATATGAACGCGTGTAACACCTTGAAGAGATGCGCGAAATGGAGGAAAAAACTGTAAAGTGAAAATCCATATGTTTTTCAATTAAGGGTTAAATATTAGAAAATTTTCATTTAAATTTCAAAAAAAAAAAAAAAAATGGCGTTGAAGATGCGTCAAAACAAACAAAAAATTTAAAATTTAAATGAAAATGAACCCTTGAATTAATGATGAAAAAAAAACCTCACGAGGCAATTACATTCGCACCTCATTAAAAACGCGTTTTAAAAAATGCAAATTTCCTCAACAAAAAACACATTTATTTATATTCATAAATAATAAAGTTGAAAAAAACATGAAAATCGAGTCCCCTTTTGTAATTGACAACAAAATATCATCGTTTCATTCATCTTAATGCGGTCGGATCCGCAAACGGCGTTAAAAGCGGTCGTAACTCGCGATTCCCCTTTTGCCTTTCACTCCGTAGTCATCATTTGCCTTATTTATCGAGTGCGTAAAAGGAAAAAAAAATCATTTGGATCAGACCTCCATCGAGAATCTCGAAAGAAGTGGCACTAAGTGACATTAACGCCGGTATTGACACGAGCAACCCGCAAGAAAACGAGGTCGGCATTTCCCTCCAACCGCTGCCCGTTAATCGAGGATAATTCGATTAACGGAAAAGGATGATGGTTTGCGTCGAACTAAAAGCGAGAAAAAAAGGCAAATCGAGTGTATAAATGACGCGTAAAAAGCGGAAAAGATAAAAAATTTAACTGCAAATGCACAACGTTAATGGCACTTATGAGCCTCCGTAGTTTAGCCGCATACTAACGCCTTGGAATGGCTGTAACAACAAGACTCCGTAGTTTAACTGTAAAATGCACACATATAATGGCAGTTTTTGGGATTCAGACGATTAAATTTGCCTGCGTTACCGGTTAACCGAAAACTCGACTCGCCACAATATGCCCACACCATTACCTAATTAAATTTCAATCGAAAACGAAGCAGCCGCGAATTCGCAACTTCTGGATAACTTCAACGCAAACCCGATGCACGTTGCGTAATCCAATTAAAAACCCGCAGAATCCAAACATACGACCATTACTGGACACACGAAATTGTTATAATAACCAACAGCTGAAAGTTGCTTAAAAAATTGATAAAAAATTCAAATTTTACTAGAAAAAGACGATTAAAAATATAAATAAAACATTTTTTTTATTGTATTTTTCGCCCTTTTTATACGCATTTAAAGCATGTAAAAGTAAAAGGCGCACGTGTCTCCCACGTGTCTCTTCACACAATCGCATCAAACGAGACGAGTTGGCGCCGCTCATTGTGTCTACTCTCGACTCATCCTTCCAATTTTGAATGACGGCAAAAACCTTCGTTGTGAACCTTCTATTAATCACAAGGGTCACTTTCAAGCACAACACGCAGCGCACAATAAGCATCAAAGTCATGCGCTTCTAATGCATTTACAAACAGCATTTTCCGTGTCCAGATCAAACCGATTGCGCTTCAAATGCAAAAATTTTTGGAAAAAATATCAGAGTGGGGGTAATTCGAGAAGTCTGTGGTAATTCTGTAAATTCTAAAAAAAAAAAATTTGGGGGGGGGGGGGGGGGGGGGGTAGGGGGGGGGTAAAAGTAAAAGCAAAACTATTAAAATTTTGCAAAACTAATCAAACTAAAGACAAATTACACAAAAGTGAGGGATGTAGACATAGGGGTATTCGGGTTGAGCGCGCAGCTGGCGCAGAGCCAGATTAGTGACGGGTTGAAGCGACTTGTCCGTCAAGTGCAGGCGGTTCCGTTTGCATTTTGGACGAGACGGTTTGAGTTGTATAAGTTGAGGGTATTTTATTAGATGTAGAGGAAATCAATAGAAAGTATGGGTTAAATGAAATTGGTGTTTTTTTGTGTGTAGAAATATGATTGTGGGATAGACAAAAAACACTTATGGGACCATCAATAAAAAGCGACTGATGTGACCCTTAATACCCCCGAGATAGACCGCAAATTCGAGATAATACGAGATTTATTGACATTCTTTTTTTTAATGATGTTATATTAGAAAAATAGCAAATGGAGACTTCATTTTGTGTCTGGAAAATATTTTAAGTATAAGACTTTTGGGTGAATTTTAGGCTTGATTTTAGGTGTGATGATACCTCCCTGTGGTGGGTCGTCTAATGTGCAAATACAAACGTTTTGACCTCCGTCCCATTTTACTTGGACTTTTTGTTTGGGTGTTGAAAGTCGGTCACGACATTTGGTGTGGCAAAATACTTTGTTCATGAATACTGAGAAATCCTTGTATGAATAACCCATCGATGCTCGAACTGTATCAGCGCGAGCTAAAAGTTAATTAGAAATTCATTAAATATATTTTTTTTAAAGGATTTTAAATTATTCAAATTTCGATTTAAAAAATTTCTAAAAAAATTTAAATTTCGGTTAAAAAAAGAAAAAAAATAAATTCAAATTTAAAATACAAATTTCATTTTAAAAAATTCAAAAATTCAAAAACAATTAAAAATAATTCAAATTTTGTTGTAAAAAAAATTAAAAACTTAAAAAAAAAATTCAAATTTTGTTATAAAAATATTCAAAAATTCAAAAATAATTCAAAAATAATTCAAAAATTCAAAACAATTGAAAAATCCAAAACAATTCAAATTCCATTCTAAGAAAAATTCAAAAATTCAAAAATTCAAAAATAATTAAAAAATAATTCAAAAATAATTCAAAAATAATTCAAAAATAATTCAAAAATAATTCAAAAATAATTCAAAAATAATTCAAAACAATTGAAAAATCCAAAACAATTGAAAAATCCAAAACAATTCAAATTCAATTGTAAGAAAAATTCAAAAATTCAAAAATTCAAAAATTCAAAAATTCAAAAATTTAAAAATTCAAAAATTCAAAAATAATTCAAAAATAATTCAAAAGTAATTCAAAAGTAATTCTAAAATAATTCAAAAATTCAAAACAATTAAAAAATCCAAAACAATTCAAATTCCATTGTAATAAAAATTCAAAAATTCTAAAAATCTAAAATTTAAAAAAAAAATCTTACAAGGTTCGACACTGACAGTGATGACCTTCTTGCCATTAACAGTGCTCACTTTTCCCGCATCCCACGTCGAATTAACAAAAACCGCGCAAAAACAGAGCAAAAAACAACCGTTAACAAAGCCGATCATTTTGAAAATAAAAATAAAAATTTAAAAACTCCTTTTAACACGAAACTCGAATCTCAAATTTCGCATTGTTATGAAATTTCCACGGTATTAAATACAAATCCACACATTTAAGGTCACCTGTCAAGGTCAAACATTTTTAAGGTCCCGGAGCATCGAATTTGGTGGTCCCTTGTATCTCGAAGCGCCATCTTTGAGTTAATCGAGTTAATAAAAGTATGTTCACGTAACAGGTTTTTAATGAAGGTTAAAAGATTAATTGGTTCCTCTATTATTTGTCACTTTTGATTAATTTCCTTTTTTATAATGACGTTTTTGAATTACTTTTGAAGTTTTGAATTAAAAAAAAAAAATCAAAAATAAATAAAAAAAATTTTCAAAGACCAACAACTTCCTGCCACCATTTTGTGTATAAAAATGTTGAAGCGCCATAACGTAACAAATTGAGGTAACATTTGTCGGTGTCATTGATGAAGTAGTTAAAATGTGGTACGAATGAACCCTTTGAACGGCGAGTGTAGGCATGCGCAGTTGCGTTAAACGAGTTTGGGGTCAAGTCGTAAATCCAACTGACTTTCGACCGCAGCGCCATTACGTGTCACGTGTCCTTCATTCCATTATTTTTGTATTTGTTTTATTTCATTCCCGTCGTGCAATTGGTGAAGCGGCAACGACACAATAGTAAATTGAGTGAAAAGAGGCGAGTCGAGCAATCAACTCTTCATTTCGTGTAAAATACAATGGGAACAGAACAAAACAAAAATGCAAGAAATCGTTAGCGAAGGTCCAATTCACGCATTTTCGTGTCCACAACAAAAGAAAGACTTGATTCAAATTAAATTAAATCATTATTCGTTTTATTTATATTTTCTATTGTCGTGTTGGTTTTCAGCCTCGTTTTAATTAAAAAAACGGGTAAAACGGGTTTTAAATAAAATCGTTTTAATTGAAAAATAAAATTAAAAATGAAAACGAGTAAAACGAGTCTGAAAACGAGTAAAACAAGTCTGAAAACGATAAAACAAGTCTAAAAACGATAAAACGAGTCTAAAAACGAGTCTAAAAACGAGTAAAACGAGTCTAAAAACGATAAAACGAGTCTAAAAACGATAAAACGAGTCTAAAAA
>JAQFZU010000919.1:0-17480 GCA_034696185.1 Henia vesuviana | reverse complement strand
TGTTTCCATGGAAATGTATTGTACATTATTAGTAGTCAACAATAACTTTATACATTTGAATCAACAATTCCAACAGTCCTTACTGAAGTCATATTTCATGTCTAATTTTAGACTCATTTCATCAAAAAGTAATGTGCACAGTCTGTCCTTTGGTGGTAATCCCTTCATTTTTTTAGACAAAATTTGTAGCAGGTCATTGCTTAGACCAGGAGTAATATCAATTCCTTCAACCAAGCACTGCAAAGTTCTGTGGCATGGCAGATATAACATTCTTTGTAAATACTTGTAACATTTTGGACTGTTATAATACCATGACAAAGCAATGCATTTTTCTTCATTTGTCCATCGCCTGCCATTTTTCTCCCTTGCTGCAGTCTTAAGTTGACATTTTAGAAATGTCAACTTGTCGCCCTCAAAATGATGTGACAAATTTTCAACAAGCTCGTTTAGGGTAATTGGTTTACTTGTTTTGCTTTTGTAGGTATTAATTTATTTATTTAAACGTTTGTTTTTGTCTTGCAATGATTTCATTTTCTTTTTTGCAGTTTTGATCAACAATTCCAGACATTTAATTTTTCGTTCACAAGAATCATGGTTGCCATTATTTTCTTTGTTGTGAGAAAGACAAGTATTGGATTCAGTGACACTTGATTCATCATGGACCATGTCATCAATTATTTCATTGGGAATTATTATTGGATATTCATTTGTGGATTGCTTTGGTTTTGCACTATTTTGTGCAATATCTTGACTTAGTTTGGCTGTAAGAAATAATTTTTAAAATTGTGCTTATTTTTTTTTTATTTAATACCTTTTTTGCATTATTTTCAGCTTGACTCGAGCGTAATGCTCTTTTTCTCGCCTTTGCAGATCTGTCTGTATTTGTATCAGTTTTTTTGGTGGATTTCGTATTGCAAAAATAGTTGGAATAGCATTCCATATTAATTTATTTTTTCTAGAGTTCATAAAATGGCTGTCTTCAAAGTGGTCTTGGCATAAAAAGTAATGGCTTGATAATTTGGATGTAACTGTCTTGATCAAACTTTCACTACAAGTATTTACAGCCCATCTTTTACACATATTAGGCCTAATGTTAATAAATTGTCAAATTTTTCTAATTGTCATTGTTGTTTTACTTTTCTCTATCCTTTGGAAATCTTATAAATTTTAAATTTGGGTTTGCTCCTTAATTATTGGTGCAATTAATTCCTGAACAGTAAGGTGGCTTACTGATTTTTACCATAATTTTGAGGAATAAATTTCAAACAAAAAATTTTATTTTATAAATTTATTGCAATAATTTACAACAATAACAGTGTTTTTTGAAATTGCGATTGTTGAGTTGTTTATTACTTTCTGCATGGTGGTGCTACGGTAGTTTCCCATAATTCATTGCCATTTGTCAGTGTGCTCTTCAGTATAGGAGTGTCGCTTCTGTGTCTATTTTGTGGTACCACCGTCTTTGAAGAGATGGTTACCCGTTTGTGAGCTTTGTTCATACGTGAGGCCAATGGCATGAGCACTGGTTGTCGAATGCAGCAGGCACAGCAGCTGATCCTTGCCGTCAACAGGCTAGTGGGTCGCGAAGCTGACGACTGGCTCGAGAGGTTACTACCTCCTAAGGCAGTTGCAGACAACCTGCCAATTCAGTGGGACGAGGACAAACTCTCAACCAGGTGACATCGACTCACCCTGTCGGACTTCAGCTGGAGTTCTTTGGCTGACGTCCGATCAGAAGATGATGGCAACTGGACCATCCCCCCTGCCCACCTGCCACAAAAACTCACACCCGAGTGGTCTTTGCCCACCAGGGTTTACCTCGTTTCCCCTCCCCCGCCGCCAGTACCCGAGGGCGATTTCAGCGCTCGAGTATTAGGTGCTGAGGGAATCAGAATCTCATTTGGGTGTGGGAGAAGGTCTTCGTCTCCCCGACACAACTAACCCCCTTAATCTCGAAGCTGGCCTCCTCAGACCACAGGACTTCGTGCCCATGATCACAGATGTAATCAACATCCTTGCTACGGTGACCAGTGTTCTGTCGTTGGCCCAGGAATCCATTCCTGAGTCAGTGGAAGAAGCGACGACACCAACGGACGAGGGAAAAAATTAAATCCGTCATCCACCTAACTTTCCTGTTTTCTTCTTTTTATTTTTTTCTTTTTAGGTTTTTAAGTCTCCAGGACTTCCGTTTTCAAAATTCCCAAGATTTGATCTACCTTTCTTTTTTTTATTTAACAATAGTTTTTGTATAATTTTTCAAATCAAAGTTTTATGTCAAAATTTCATTTCTTTTACTTTTCTGTTTTAAGCTTTTTTTATTATTATTTTCCCTTTTCATTGAAAATATTTTTCAAAAAAAAAAAAGAGAAAAGAAAAGTTTAGAGCCACCGCAGCTTCGCTCCACCGTTGCGAGCCCATCGTTTCCTTTGTGTTCGCCATGCTAATTCTTTGTTTTTTAGGTGTGCCTGGGGAGGTCGTTTTCACTCTTTTCCTCACATGCCCATCCATGCTGCCATAGTATGCCGCACTCCCCTTGAAGATCGACAAGGGAGGAAATGTGACCAGATGTCACTAGAGGGCAGCATGGGTCTCGGTCAGCTGACCATGGGGCGTGTCCATTGCACCACCTGATGTGGCACAACCCCAAGTTAAGAGACAGGCGTTGTTCCCCATCCGAGAGATCGGACAGGGAAAAGATAGCTAAGGAGATGGTGATGAGCGGGGTTGCTCAGGTGGCGATGTGGTGGGCATGGGGAATGTTGTGTGGGAGTTGATGAGGACGTACGGCTATCCCACGTAGCCATTTAGTGTGCATATACCATATCTAGACTTTTTATCGGTATCTTAGATACCAGTACGAGGCCGGCGAACCTTAGGAGACGTTGGGAGCGTGATGGTGATTGCGGGTTGCGGCTGATTAATAAAGGCTTGTTAATCTATAAATCACGTGTCCGTCCCAAATTATTCAGTCGCACCATCTGCGATACTGCTGCCTTTTTAGTCAACAGAAACTTGTTGATGGAATTTGATCAACAAGAATTTAGTCAACAAAATTTTAAATTTCCAATAGGAAATTTGATAGACATAAAAATTGAATTTGATGAAAAGTAATTTAGTGGGCACAATTTGTATGTTTGTTAAATTCCGCAACAATTGCGCAATTTCCAACTCGGATTTCTCGAAATCTGAAGCACAGTTTTTAATAAGATTTTAAACACATTTAGTGCACCCCTGGGACTATGCCCAGTTCAGATTTTAGAGCCTTGACTCTTCTTGTTTGGCTTTGACAGCCTTTCAAACACTGCCGCTCAAACTGTAGGTTTGTTAAATTCCACGGTCAATCACACAAATTAGAATTTGGATTTCTCAAAATCTGCAGAAGAGATTTTAATAAAATTTTGCACACATTTAGTGCATCCCTGGAACAATATGTCCAGTCCAAATTTCAAACACCCAACTCTTATCTTTGGCATTGGCAGTTTTTCGAACAATGCCACTCAAACCGCACATTTCTTAAGTTGATAGAATTTCTATTAATTTGACGAAAGTTGACGAAAGTCCTATTAATTTGACGAAAGTTGACAAAATTCCTATTAATTTGACAAAAGTTGACGAAATTCCTGTTGATGCAATTCCTATTTATTGTCATCGAAATTCATGATGACAGGAATCTTGTCTTGTCTTGTTGACAGGTTTTCTGTCGATGAAATGTCTATCGACGGAATCCCTATTTTTGTCGATCAAATTCCACGCTTTGAACCGACCTCTTATTTTTTTAGAGGTAAGAAGCATTGGATACTGGAGTAGTTGAAAAATAAAAGCTGCGTTAACCTTGCATGTTGTTTTTATTATAAGAAAAGGAAAGTTTTTGTGAGGGACTATTCTGCTTATTGGTAAGGATATATACTTGCATTTATGGATGGCTTTTGATTCAAACAATAATGAGAAAATAATTTCAAATACAATATTTTGTAATATACTTTCATTAGTAATACCATGCGTGGTCGTTTGATAAGTTACAATACCGGCGAGTTAGATATCTCAATTCTTGAAATTGTTGTGCTGCAGGTGCCTTAGATTCAAGTATTAGCATCTCTAATGAGTGATATTATTGCCGATATCACTTACGAACGACTACAAGTTGTGTTCGAATGATTATACCATAAATCGAATGGTCAAAATTATCGAAATCAATTTATCAAAAAATTTATCAAAACCAAGGTTGTGATTGCTTATGACTTAAGATGCGTAGTTATTTTCGATGTAAAAGTAAATTTTTAGGAATTTATTGGAAACCTAATACATGCCCCTAGATTTCAGATTTAATCTAATTGGATTTCAGTTATAAACTCCAGATATTGCTTTGTCTTCAAAATTAAAGGTTTCTAATATAATTTAGTTGAACAGTTTTAAAACTTAAACGTGATTTCCCACAAGTTGTGATACTTATAAATCAGTCGATGCAATTGTTATGAATATGTGGTGATTTATTCAAACAAATTTCATATACAAAACAATTTAACAATTCATCTATATACAAATTTGGAATCTGATGTTGCAGCCATCATAGCAGCAAATACCGAATTAGGTGAGGATAGTAAAATGGACGGTTTGTTCATTTCTATGATCTTAAAAGAAATACTTTATTAAATAAAGTGTTTATTACTTAAATAAAAATAAATTCTCACCATACCATCCTGCATTACGATTACACGATTACAATTGAGAACTGTGGCCAATCTGTGAGCTATGGTGAGAATTGTACAATCTTCAAATGCTTCCCGAATTGTGATCTGAATTAGTGAATCTGTTTCGGTATCAATCGATGCTGTTGCTTCATCTAGTAACAATATCTAATAATTAAAAATTTGCAAATTTAAATATCACCTATTACTTTATAAGATCAGAAAAACTCACTTTACTCTTTCTTAAAAGAGCACGTGACATGCAGAGAAGCTGCCTTTCACCGACAGAAAAATTTTCACCATTTTCTACTACAAGCGCCAAGAGACCACCCTGTAATAAAGATATTTTTTCCTTCATGTACGTATTTTCGAGGGCTTTCCATATTTCTTCATCAGTGTACAAATCGAAGGGATCCAGATTGTATCGAACAGTTCCAATAAATAAAATCGGATCCTGAGGTATGAGAGACATGCGCGATCGCAATTCTTCTAATCCCACTTTACCGATGTCCACATTATCGATATAAATATGACCTGATGCTAATTCGGCTAATTGAAACAGAGCAACACCGAGACTCGATTTACCAGATCCAGTTCGGCCCACAATTCCAATTTTTTCATTTGGCTCTATCACAAAGTTCAGGTATTTGAGAACTAAAGGCAATTCTGGACGGTATCGTAAACAAACATCTTCAAATTCAATCATGCCTTTTGAAGGCCAATTTGAAGATAATCGAAGTGATTCGTTGACATTTGGTCGTTCCGTTATTAAGTCTTTACTGTGCATGATCATTCGTTCAACAGAAGTGAATCGTGCTTCTGTTTCAGTACTAAGTCGAACAGTATACTGAAATAGACCACTTAGTTGAGCAGCATAAGCCAATGCAAGACCTGCGTAAGCTGCAGGAACTTGGCCATGTGTTAGTACAACAAATAAACCTGTACACAAAGTTATGAAAACTACGAGAAGATCGAGACGCAATGCTAACCAACGCATTCCACAATTAAATAAATAATATGGACTTGTATTATCATCCATATGGCGAACGAATCTGTCAATTAATATATTTCTAGTTAGTCAAAACTTTAATTATGAAAGACAATGTCATTTTACTTTTTAATGAATTCTTTTTCTTTTCCATATGCATGAATAGTAGGTAAACCTTGAATTGTTGATGTTACATGACTATATATTGGAGATCGTGAAATATTTTCTATGCGTTTGAGTTCTCTTATGGATACGTGAAATACGGTGTACAAGAAAAAGAAAATAGCCGATACTATACTCAACGGTATAAGAAAAAAAGGGAAAACAAGCGAAACAAATAATAGTGAGAATATTATGACCCATAGGTTCTGAAGAAATATTTCAGCAGTAAAAGGTAATCGAACATCAACTAAATAAAGAAAAGTGTTATAATAATTTAATTAAATTAGGTATATCTAACCATACTTTCGTCCATGTCATTGGAAAATATATTTATAATTCTTCCAATTGGTGTGACGTCGAAAAAGCTCATTGGACTGCGAAATATTTTAATGAATACATTATCGTGTAAACTACTTGAAGCTTTTAATGTTGCCTGAATTAGAAAATGTAATGTATTATAGTCAAATATTTTTCACGTTATGAGTCTAACCTTCATAAAGAAGTAACTTCGAATGAAACTTGTTACAAGAATAATAACGATGGATAAGCCATAGACAGTTTGATACATTCCAATATTGGGATTGTCAATTATATTTTGACTGATTGTTGTTTTATTTAAAACCGGATCAAATATTTCGGTCCCCTATGTGATTAAAAGTATTACAAAAAGGACCAAATAAAAATAATTATAATACTTACTCCTCCTCCTTCATTTATCCAACGACTTAGCCACCAACTGCTAAATGCGGTCGTTCCAATATTTACAGCAAATGTTATAAGAACTATAAAACTCACAATATATCCTCCACTTGCTTTCATATACTCCAGATATGTTGCACAAGCAATATTTCCTTTTTCGATTTTTTCCGCAGTTGTCAATTTACCTAATAAGATTTCTAAATAGTTTGAGGCACTTTCCATTTCATATTTGAAATTATTTACCAGCTTTGATATCGACATCTTTTTTATCACTTATTTGCTTTGAGGGTGAAGTGGATGATCTTTGTTTTCTCATCTTTATCACTGACGTACTTGCTTTTCTTAATTCTAAATTTAAGATCAAGATTAATATTTTCAATTACTTGAAATGTTTATACCTGTATTTGAAGCCACGGGACTTTCATCTTCGGCCAGAAATGTATGAATTAGATTGGCATATTCACCGTGGTTTATGTTCATAAGAACCTCATGAGTACCATGTTCTGCAATTTTGCCATCTTTCATAAATAAAATGTAATCACAGCTACTCAGATACTGTTAATAAAAGATAAAAATGCATCTAATTAAGTAATACTTAATTTATAAGTTACTTGAAGTTGATGGGTAACCAATATTATTGATTTTTCTTTCAAGATTCCTTTAATGCACTGACTAAATATGTGTTGCCCTACATGGGCATCTACTGCTGACAAAGGATCATCCAAGAGATAGACATCACGATCTGAGTATACAGCTCGAGCTAAACTTACTCGTTGTTTCTGGCCACCACTTAAATTAATGCCTCGCTCACCAATCTGTAAATGCAATAAAACAATACTAAGATTGAATAAATATCCTTCCAAAATAGAATTAATTACTTCAGTTTGATCCCCAGCAGGAAGTGACTCAATGTCAGCATTTAAACAGCAGCATGTCATAGCTTCATAATACCTATAAATGATAAGTTATTGCTTTAACATGATACTTAATCAGTTCTGGGTTTCACTTAACCTTTTATTATCAAGAAGTTCTCCAAATAAGATATTTTCTTGTAAAGAAGCATTTAAAAGCCACGCCTGCTGAGTAACATAAGCACATGATCCTTGCAGAGCTACTTGGCCTTTGATGAGCCGCATCTGCAAAACAGACAAAGTACAGTAAATTACAGGGCAATTAAAATTTTATTTCTAATTCCAAACCTGTCCTAAAATAGCAGATAGTAATGAACTTTTTCCACAACCGACAGCTCCACAGACTCCAATCAGTTGCCTCTAATTAAATAAAATATTTAAATTGGCTAATTTGTTTTTTCTTTTTTAAAACTTGCTTTTTTGATAATTAAATTAATGTCTTGTAAGGCGTAAATAATTTTAGGAAGTGCTGATGGCAATTCTTCTTCATTTGCAAGAGAGATTTGCTCTTCCCCCTTAGCACTGTTATTTTTCAATAATTTTTCATGAACTATCAAAATTTATAAAATAGAAATATACAATTCTACACATATAATATAATATATTGCCTCACGTTTGCTTTTTCTTTTCTTTCTGCTTGATTTTTTTGTATTATTTTGATGAGTGTCCCAAGCAAACGTGCCATTGGTAATGCAAACAGCATGTTCTCTGTTTGCAGGTTCCACCAGAAATGGAATATTCTCTTCCATCAATAAAACACTCTAATCATAAAACCAAAAGTCAGTTGAAAAATAAAATAGCAAACAATTAAGGTTTATATTACAGAAAGATTAATGAGAAAACAAAAGGTGGTAAAAAAAGCAGACAGCCAAGTGCACTTAGTAAAACCATATCAAACTATACAAATTATTAAGTGCTGCATTAGTGTAGATTTTTCAAGCTAGATTTTTCAGACATTCACTGACAAAGTAAATCATTACAAATATTCATAAACAGACCTTAAAATGAATTTATCACAATATCTACGAAGAAATTGTCGACAAAACAGTAAACAGTTGGAGGACAAAATTTAATGTTTTCTAAACTGCTACAGAATTTGCGATAATAATGAAAGAAAGTTGAAAAATGAAAAGTGATTCATGCCATTTTCTGATATCTAAAAACAAGAAAAATAAAATAGTCGGAAGACATTTTTTAAAAAAGTGTTTTGATAAATTTCTTCTGCGTCGAAATTGTAGTATACCCTAACCTGAAACCTCTGAAAGCCAATTCGTCCGTTCACAATTTGATTGGCATATATCGGAACCACACGGAATGCAAAGTTGAGCATGCACATTACAGTCATAACGGTGAACGCCTGGAACATCAACACATGGGAGTAAAACGAGATAGACAATACTACTTTCATCCAAAGAGGATGGGGCTGCGAGGAGCATAGGATTTGACAAAATAGTCTCTACCTTGAGTCGTCTTGCGGCAACAGTCATCTCGTTAACGCATTTGACAGCGAAAATGAAGTGGACTAATTGACCTCGTATCACAACACACAAGACCATGAATGTAAATGCCTAACAACAAACATGCTCCATCATATTATACAATTAGATAAAAATGTTATCTGCCTTCTACATTTTCATTACATACGTGGCATGCAAAATTAAGCGTGCATTTCATGTTTATTATATTTACATTTTATTATTTTTAAATTTCAACTACAATTAATACCTTAAATCTCTGCAAACAAACTGTAAATTCAGATAAACTCTTCTGAGCGAAATTTGTTACTAGTATTGTACTGCGAAGGGAATTGTAGAGGAATAGAACAGGAAATGCCTAATAAAAGGGAGGTAGGTACCTTGAACCTGTATAAGCAAACTTTGATTTCAAAAAATTTCCTCATTCCTTAAGATGTATTAAGCATAAAGCCTCCTGCCAAAATATAAAGCAAAGAACAGAATAAAACCTATGAAAGCCATGTAGTGAATCATTTTTCTGTCATCGTTATCGACATGTCCATGGCAATATAATCATTACATTAACAATAGCTATGGTGCACTAATCTCAAGATGTAATTATAAAATAATAAATAATAAAAATCATGCATAGTCATTGTAAAAGATTAAATCAGGCATCATAATTCTTAGCAAATCAAAGCAAGAAATAGGGAAAGAATTCTGGTGGTATTTTTATTTTCTAACCTTCATTCGTTTCAAGCTGGGCTTCATTTCTGCCGAGCTTTTGAGAGCATACGGCAGAATAGCAAACGCAAAGCGAATCGCCTGATAAGTGCCCCAAACTGAAAATGCCTAATGGTCATATAAATAATAGACAATGCTTAAAATCAACTAAAAACTAAAATAGCTTCTCGCGCCCAATAAAATCCTCTAGTTATAAATTGATACAAAATGAAAGGTTACCTCAGCTGGCTTAAGATTATTTCCAGCACCAATATGAGCAAGGAAAGTGACTATGGCAGCAATAATCGGAACTGTGGGTGCCATGGCAATGCTTATGCTTTGAACATAAGCAGCTTTTTCCAGAAATTTTCTTTCTTTTGTCCTAATGTCTAAAAGTAATTATGGGTAGATATACAGTAATTAATGTATTATAATAAAGTATTTACCTGAAATTTTTTTTGTAAAAGGTTTTTCCCAAGCGTATAACTTAATAAGTTTAATGCTAGTTAGCATTTCATTTACGTACCGAACCTTAAAATAATAAATTAAAGAAAGTGATCAAATATAAAATATAAAAATAAATAATACATGAAAAAGCTAACACTTACCCTTTCATCTGTGATTAAAATAGTTTTCCTTCTTAAATAGCCAGTTAGTCTGGATATTAAATACTATAAAGATTTTTTAGTAAAATTAAACTAAAATATATTTTATAATTTACTTGGAGTGGGTAGAAAAGTATAAATGTAGCCATGCCAGCCAAAGCTGGTAGACCGAGCAAATGACCTATAAAAATAACTCCTCCAATAGCTACTACAGGCCCTCCAATAATTAGAGGACCATAAGTTACAAACTCAAATATTCGGGCTCCATCATTGGCAAACAGATTGATGAACTAAACACGATTGAATTAAATTATTATTTTGTTTAGAACGAATTGAATTTTCTTTGCAGATAATCTTACCTCCCCTATAGATTTATCTCCTAAATTACGAAGCCGCATTACTTTGCGGAAGAGAAGTGAAAGACAAGCAGAACGTAGACGCAACGCTGTGCGATAGTTAATGGCCCACATGGCTGCAAACATAATCACACGCACGGATTCCATGATGAAAAGCCCTGCGAGCCATGAAAAGCCTTCTGCATATATTATATTTTCCTTTTGCACATATTCGAGCAGTTTTCGCATAAATACAGTCTAATATAAAAAAAATAAAAATTAAAAGTAAATATATATAAATTTAAATTTGAGAAAAGCTATTTAACAAATTAAATTGTAAATTAAATTCATAAATTTAAAATTTCAGTTTTTTTCTTTTTTTTTGTTTTAATTGACTGACCACCCACACATTAATTAAGTCACTCAAGTTGACACACTATCACCATATCGCACGCTCGAATGATTAAATATCGTTGATTCAAAGTTGTCTCAGCGACCGGACTCAGCTTTCTTAATTAAATGACAAGCGACATGGTCAATAAAGAGTGACATCACATTTAATGGCACCACAAGTGCGACGAATTTATCAATGTGCTCTTTCCTGTTAGAATTAGGGGTTAAATAAAATATGAAAAATGCTGGCTTACCCACTATAATTAGAAAATATAAAACTACTTAGAAAATGTATTGAACAGGGGATGGAAATAGGGGAGAGAGCGGTTTATGTGGGATAATAAAGTCAAATCTATAAATTACTGCAATTGAAAAGGAAATTGCGACTTTTTTTATTTACAAGTAAAAATGGGTTCACAAATGAGCAGATGCAATTTTCTTGTAGTCAAACACAGAACAGGGGGAGTGAGATCGTTTATTCTGTGAAGTATAAACAAGAGGAAATAGCTGACGAGCACCAGAAAGGGTGAGTGACCTTATTTTCTCACCGACAAGACCAGTAATTAACTTAAAACAAAGATGAAAAAACTTAAATTACACTAAACTGATTCAATTAAACCAAAACTTTTTTACGAATTAAACATGACTTACTGGTCCCACAAATCCTGTCACAAGACTAATGTTGAATAAAAAAAGCACTACCAACATGCGCATGCGCATAAACCTCCAAATAACGCGATGCAGAGAAGCTTTCGCTGGACCCTTTTTATGTACTTCTTCTTGCCACATGTATGCCAATCTATAGTGATAAATAACATTAATGATACCAATGTAAATAAAGCAATATTTTGATAGCTGCATACCTTTTACAATTGAGATCACATCCTTCCAGTGGTGAACATTTTGGAATATTTTCGAGCGGTATACTGCCATGCTTGTAAGCTTGCCACAAAAGTTTTGTAAGCCAATGATAAGTGACAAAATTAATTAGTCCGACTGTATCCACTGGCATTATACTTTTATCTCTGTTTTTAATGTTTAGAAAAATTAAATTATTTTTACTTTTACCACTTAAAGTGTTATCTCACTCACTCCTCTTTTTTAAACCGTATGGGTTTAAGTGTCTGCATGGCTTCCGAGTACCTCTTCCAACTCGTGTTTGGGTGGTATATGTCAGTATCATCTTCACATTTGCGATACTGGTGAAAATCGGTGGGTAATCCAGCTTGAATTCGAGCATCAAAACTTAAATAACTATAAATCAATTTGATTAATATTTAATTAAAAGACGAGTAATTTCGTTTTTATCATTACTCAGGCACATTGTGGTTAAAGGCGGAATTGGATTTTCTAAGGTCGTCTGCTGCATTTTGATAAGATTGCGGTTCTTCATCGCCTTTGGAATGTCCCATGGGAGATGTCCGGAAGGAAATTTCATCATCGGATTTCACCATGGCTCTAATATTCATTACAGAAATTGTGAATAAAAAAATGTCATGTGAAAACGGAATGACAAATAAAACTAATTTGGCTTTATAATTCGTAAATATTTTTAAAATCTTTAAAAAGGAATTTTTTTTAAATTTCTTTCAGTTCAAAACTTAGTACTGAACAGATATACATAATTTAAAATCTCGAAGGCAAAAAATAGATCGAATCATTTTCATAAAAATGTACAGAATTCAATTAAAATTTTAATATTAAAAAGTAGAACATTCTTTTCACTGAAGAGCGAATTAATCCTAGAATAAAGAGGGGACAAAATGAGCTTTCACGTCCCCATAAACCATTTCAACACAATTAACTAATGAAATTCCTCTTCCCGAAGTCTCAACAACCATTATCAAATCTCGTGTGTGGAATTAAAAAAAATACAAAATGAAATTACAAATAAATGGGATTGCTTTTTGCGATATACTTTCCATCTTACTCATCCGATATAAACATTAAACGAGTTTAGCTCATCTCTGGGCTTTTTTTTCCTTTCAACCTTATTTTGTTTATTTGCATAGACGATGAAATCACTGACCAACAAATACCACATTTCTTAGCGTTGGATCTGAGTTATACAAAATCCAGATGCTCGATCTACATCACAATAAATGCAGTGTAATTGACTTTTTTAAAGATTTTTATTTTTATTGTTTACGAAATAATTTTTATCTGTCAACTTTTTACCCAACTTGAACATTTTTACTATTTCTATTGGCCAAATTGTCGAGAAATCAAATCCAACATTTTATGAAATTAAACCTTGTCACTTTGTTAAGCAGTAACTTTACACCGTAAGTATAGAGTAAAGCAAATGTATGGTATTGAATTTAAATGGATCATTTGTCTAAATCCGCCATTTTGTCCTTTTCTCCCACTAATGCTCAAATTTCTCTGTGGGAACAGGGACTCCTTCACAGCTCTTCCTACTCCCTCCTTACCCCTCGTTTTTATCATCTGCTTCGTATTCCTTCAGTGGACGCATTTGTTGTCTATAAATCTTGGCATTATTTTCAATAGATCATCCTTAAACAATCAACTTTTTTTTATTTCAACCAATTGGTTAAACTTTTTTTCTGATAGATTCTAAAACCGAAAATTTAAACAAAAAATTATTTTTTATATGCAATTAACTCGTTTTTTAGTGTGTGAAAATTGCTAATTTCAAGCGACAGTCGTAAAAAGCAACCCCAAACTCTAATTAGTCACTCACCACAAGAGGGATATTCACTAACTTGAGTGATGTAGTTCACCAACTTCAAAGATTCTTTTCATTAAGTCCTTGTCTACTTTAGGCATAATCTAGGATGAATTTTAGATTTCAGCATGGCCAAATCTTGACTGTACATGGCCAATCATGCACTGACCACGTAAAATCCTTCACTTAAGTAGTGAAAATCTTAACGCCCACTCATTTTTAAAGGGAAGTGAGCGATGAAAAGAATAGTTCAGTGTCCTGAATTTCTTAGTGTTTAATTTTATTCACGTGCATTTTACTTAAAGAAAATGAAAGATAAGTGCGTAAAAATTTAAATTTAAATTTAACAGTTTGAGCCAAAATAATATGCATATTATTGGCAAAAAAAAAAAAATCACGACATCTATGGAAATAAATTCCAAGAGCTCATTAAGAACCCCCAGAGTGTTAAAGGTGATTCCTCGTCACATGTAGCGTATCTAATAAATTAAATTTTTAATGGTGGCTTATTATAAATTCACATGTGTCTTCTTTCATCATCGTCATTATAACCCACCAGGGTTGAAATAGGTGAGTGATTTCATCTATTGGGATCATCTTTCCCTCAAATTAAAACATGTTCACAATCCTATCTCTTTATAAAAAAAAATTAAGGATGATGAAAAAATAAAAATATCCGTTGGAAAAAACATTAACGGAGGAAGGAAGTAAATGAGAAACATTGATCCTTTTTAAGAAAAAATCGATAAATATTATTTAAAAAAAAATTAGATTTATAGCAAATGCGTTAAACCAGAACCAACAAAACGCTAATACTGTACTTATTTTTAAAAAATTAACTTACTGTGCCAAGTTTGATGCAATAGATTAGACTAGACCAAATTAGAAAATTATCAAATCCAGCTACTTAAATTTTAAACAAAGTGCGCACACATTAAAAAAAGATCCTGAGATTAAAGTACTAAACAATTTTTTTTTAAAAAGTGACGGACATTCACTGTTATCAATGAACTTTTAATCAATTTTCATTGATTTTGTGGAATGACCTTTTCTTCACTATTCTTTTTTTTTTTTTAAATCATTCTTTTAGAACAAAAACTAGGAAATTCCTAGGCAAGAGTTGACTTAGCGATCCCCCATGGGAAATGGGAAATTCAAAAGAAGTAGGTAAGACGATGCTCTTGTCATTGAAATTGAGGGTCTTACCACAATGACCAACAGTTCGCACACAAACAACTAGCCATTTGTAGATCGATTGATAAAATACTCAAGTTGGATCAAGTTTTAAAATTAAAAAAAAAAATAAAAATAAATAATAATAATAATAATAATTACAATGATAAAATTAATGATCTTTAAACCGGACGTCAATATCCCGATAAAGAAATAAATAACGATGTAAATAACAACAACCCAAAAAAAATTTGAGAATAGTTTTGGTTTGCTTTACATTACATAGCTCAAAATCAAATTTTAAAATTACGTGATATTGCATACCTGTTCAGATTATAGACCAATGAATCTCTTTTTCTCCGTGTTATTCTCCTGATAAAAAAGATTTAAATGGATTTAGAATAGCTTCGGTAATATTTATTTTAACTTGCCTTAGCAACCACCGTTTCCATGCAAGAAAAGCGAAAGCGTATCTAGGTTTCTGGCAGCAATGATCTATAATTTTCTAATTATTCACTAAGGTGTTTAGAAAAATGCACGTTTTCTAATAAGACGAACTCGATTTGCATATGAATAATAATGATGTAAAAAGAATGTGATCAGTAGTCAACTTAATAACAGCTTAATGCTAAACCAGTAAACAAAAACTAAGTTGCATAACCTGTCTAATTTCAATCACATAGCTCCATAGCGTTTCTTCGGATCGAGTTATGCGTTTCGTCTAGTCTCTACTCCCTTGCCCGTGACCAAAGTAGTATAGTCTGTTCGTTTGAAGCGTTCTCTCATCCAATCAGCTGACCCTAGAGCGGTGGTAAATAGAAAGATTTGCTGCCGCCTATTGCGAAAATATTAAAGCTGATTAATTCACATATAAAACTTAAAGTTAATTGTATTTTTATACAAAAACTGATTACGCATAGAACACATAAATAGAAAAAAATGTTTACGTTTAAATTGTTTTTATTGATGATGTGCTTTAGTACGGAACGCAATTATAAATTCAATTGCGATTGTGTGTTGCACAGTTGTCGATAGATATATATAAAACTGAAAATGTTAGTTTATTCACAAAAATGTTTTGCCTCTGTATTTACTGTTAGTTTGTTTTTAAACATCTATTCACTGACAAACCTAAAAAAAGGAATTTTTCTGTTAACCACAGATGGCGCCACAATAGTTAAAAGATGCTAATTTTTGCCAGATGTAAGAAAAAAATTATCCATTTCCTGATAAACATTTGCAGATTCGATTTCATTTATTAACAGAAAAACAATGCTGTTAAAAACAAATAAAAAGGCTTAACATAAAATAACATTTCAATTTAAAAAATAATTGATATTTTAGAGGTTATTTGATATTTTTGCCAGTTCAGTTTTCATTAAATAAATACAGAACTATTTTTAAACAATTATTTTATTGTGGATTATATTTTATTCAACCGAAACAAAAATTTAAAAATCTGCATCCATACGCAAGTACTTATTTTCAGCATATGAAATGAATATAATAAAAAATAATTTTCAAGAAAATGCACATTTCAAAATTATTGTAAAATTAAATTGTAGAAATTAACATCCAGAATATAATCATCTCAATTTTGAAATAAATTGGTAACTCGATAAATGCATAATTTTATTTTTGTAAAATGTGAAAAAAAAATAGATTTCCATTTTCATCACTTCTATTTTTAGGATAACGATAAATATCGAATTTTATAGCTCTGTATTTTAGCACATTCACATCTCTTTTCTCCAACCAACAGCTTTGTCAAATGCTCAAGTATATAGCCTGCACAAGTACTTCAGCTAGCTGTACCTAACTCTCCAAAAGTATCAAACATTTAGTTCAGCTGAACTCTCAACAACAGTAATATTCAAGAGAAAATTCAATGCCTAACAAATGAAAAATAAATGCTTTTAGCTGAGACAACTGAAATCAAACATGTACTGTTCACAGCATAAAATAAAAAAAGTTTTGTTTAGTATAATTTAAGTTAGTATTTTCTGTTGACTTGTGTTTGCTCTTTAAAAGTGCAATCTCAGCCAAAAAAATAGTATTAAAAAACCGGGGAGTTCTGAATCTTAGAGAATCTGAAAATAAAAGAGAAAAAATGGGGTGGGATGAAGAAGTGGGAAAAGGGGATTATTTTCCTTCTTCATTTGTGGAAAGTGTCACTTCTTCTGCTGGTTCCGGAAATTCTTCCTGGGCCATTGGGGAAAGTCCAGACATGTTTGTGAGGATATTGGGCTCTTCTATGACCATGGGAGTATCATCCTGTGGTCATAGAAGGCTGTATATTATATGTCGAGTGGTAAATTTACACTTAACGTATGAAGTTGCGTAAAGTTTTGTTATTAATAATTAACATGCCAGTTGGTGAACCGACCAATATGATAATTTTTTAATGAAAGGAGTGAGTATTTGAAAATAACAAATTCAATTTTGCCAAAATTCATGAAACTTCACTGTGTCATGAGCATGATTTTCATCATATTTGCGCAGAGCGCACTGTTGTATTTGCCATCTGCGCAACGTGCGCAGAGCGTTTGTTAAACACGCCTTTTTGAGTGGACTTACCGAGTGTCCGTTCTGTCTCTCTTATTTCTGTGCTCAATTCAATGTTGCTACTCCTTACGGTAGCCTTTTTTGTATAACGCCATCTA
>JAQFZU010000918.1:0-17486 GCA_034696185.1 Henia vesuviana | reverse complement strand
CGTCGCGTATAACCCGTTCTGCGCGGGACGTTAACCCGTTAAACTCGATTTTGCGCCAGGAAAACGTAAAAGAAAAATAAAAAACGTTTAAACGAGTCGGAGACAGTTTGGCAACCTCGCGGCGCGAACTCGGGACCGAAAGGAGTAAACTGGGTGTGGAAAGAGACATAAGACGACGAGACGCCCGAGTGTAGTAATTAACACGAGCATCAAAACACGAAGAGCTGGCACCAATCCAGAAGTAAACAGTCAATGTCACGAGATAAAATTAGCAGGTGCAACTCGAGAATTGCCGACGCTGCATCTCCGTTCACGCCTTAACAACAACGTTCAATACGGACCAAGGTGAACTGCGCCAACAACTTAACTCATTCGTCGACTCGAGGGAGAAAAAAATAAACCTTCGTATTAATTCAAAATATTATTTTCAAAACCAAATTACAACTTGGATCGATCGATACTTTGTAGACACTTGTCACACCCTTGAAAATAAAACACCTGCCGAAAGAGGAGTTGGCAACGGCCATTTTGCAGTCAATCAAAGGTCGAACGGTGATGGTTGGAGAGACCTTAGCTGCGGAGGAATCGCAAAACCCGCCACTTACCCAAAATGGAGCGACAAAAGACCCGACTTTTGCAGTACGAATCAATGATTTCGGTCGTCACTTTGCGAGTCCGTAACAAGTTGAGGCGCAACAGCGTCTTAACATCGTTCTGTGAACTCGATCGAGCAAGGCCGAAGGAAAAAGATAATAAAAAAAGGAAAAAAGTCGAGTTTTTCCTTCTTTAAATCGACACCAACGGCCTCTCTCGGGGCAAGAAAATAAATTCTCCCTTTTTATTATTCACGATCGACACGAATCGATAAAAAAAAATAAATAAAACTGAAAAACGACGCATCTTCACTCTTATAAAAAAAATAGGAAATAAAGGATTAGAAGTTTGAGGACAAATCGTCCGTCACCGACTTGAAGAAAGACAACCACAAAAGTTTAAAGAAGCCAAGTTTTAAATCGGATCGACGAAACGGTCAGCCACAGACCATCGTCTGTTCGCGTTTCTAATTATTTATTCTCGTCGACGGAACCCGGAAATGCTCGTGCTTTGACACGGTCTTAAGGAGAAAAGCTCGAATCGCTCCTTACAAATTTTCATCTACCAGAAGAACGAGGATTAGAAAAGCGATTAAACATCGACCCAAGCACCGATGCCATTTTCGGGCAAAAATTCCGGAAGATTATTTCGACGTGAATCATTCAGATAGTGCATTAAAATATGCATTTTAAAAAAAAAGAAATAAAAAGGATCGGGCATGAATAATTTAACCCTTTTCTAAGACGATGGGCACCGATCAATACGATTCGAAACTGACGTCATTCGAAATGATGTCGGTACTCAATTATGGCGCTTTGTAACCCCACGAGCGACTTCCTGATGCTGACACGTGCACAAACATCGGCAAATATCCTCGCGTCGTTCCCAGATCCGCTTTTAACGTCACCGTCAATTCCATTTTTACTTGTATTTTTATTAGCCGAAACTTTTCAAACCTTCCCGAAGCGCGAGTCGATATTTTTAGCTAAGGTCGACACGAATCGGCATAACCCTTTAATTTCATCTCTTTAATCATTCCGAGTGTTAGTATTCGACGCGAGCGACTGATTTTGTCGTTTAGCATTCGGCAATCGTCGAGTGCCGAGCTGCGAGTTCAAATATAAAAAAATAAATAAATAAAAAAAAATGAAAATTCGCGAGTGTCTATCGAATAATCTGGACGTGCGCTTTCAACCCTTCAATCACGTCGAGTGGTAAAGGGTTAAAGGGACGAAAAGTGGACAAGATGGGTCGCTCGTTTTCAATCGATCGCGAGTAAATCAAACTGGGGCTGTTCGTCGACCCGCTACCTATCGATCAAATGTCGCGTTTTGTTAGTCGATGCAAAGCTTATGATGGATTACTAGCAAAAGGCCACAGTTTTAACCTACGTTTAACTCACCTTTATTATGTTTTTTTTCTGTCATTAATTTTTTAATCTTTTTTCTGGCAAATATTTTTCTTCAAAATTTTCCTTCTTTTTGATCTGAAAGTTGTGAAAAAAAAATAAATGTCAATAACAAGCGTGAAATTAAAGTTAAAAAAAAATAATAATCGATTTTCGCCGAACGAACTTTTCAAAATTAAAATACCAATTTCCAATTTTCCAAACCACACGCGAACACAAAAACAATTTTAATTCTTTGATCCATAAACTTTTCACGTTCGATTCTGTCCCGAGGGTAGTCGTTTGAAAAAAAAAAGTTTGCGTTGCGTACAACCACCAAAAGCCAAAGAAAAGGAAAAAAAAGAAATTTTCGTGCAGTGTCCCTCGTGGCGGTCGAAGGCAAAGAAAATACAGTCACTCTCGGGAAAATATATAAAGTTTCCATCAACTCTGACCTTTAACTCGATTCCTTTCAAGTTGAAAAATAAAAAAAACCAATTGGAAGTCTGATTAAGAAAGGGTGAGAGACGCCTCCCGACGCGTCATTTGGTAATCAACGCGGAACTCGCCAAATCGACTCGGGTCTAATTGAACTCCGGTTTCCATTTCCTCGTTCGTCGTCAAACAAAACACTAAGAAAAATAACAAATATAAATAAAATCAAACTCAGAAACAAATTCTTTTTTCAAACAAAAAATTTTCTCATTAAAAGTAGGATTGTCACAAAGTGTCGCACCGTCAGATTTACCGGTAAAATTGGAAGAGACGGGTCGAGAAAGAAAAAGTAGAGGTCACACTCGGGCTAACGACATCTCCGCACCAGAAATCCGATTACCTGATTGGTCGCATCCACGACCAAAAAGAAAAAAAAGACAAGCGAAAAAACCCCGAATGCATATTTCGACGGACGTGTTCTCCTACATAAAGAAAAAAAAAATTTAAATAAAAAAATTGCCGCAGAATGCGTTAATCTCGATAAAAGTTATCGGTGAGCGAAAAAGAAAAAAGAAAAACAAAGAAATAAAAAGAAAAGCAGAGCCGAGAATATCTTAAAGAGAAGCGAGTCCTTCAAAGTGTCGATCCGATTCAGCGATAGACGCAGAAAGACTATCACGCAACGTCGATTTCGACTCACTCGTAATGAATAATTCAACGACCGCGCACGAATTGAACGAGATGCACTTGGTCCGAATACGTTTCCATATCTAATTTGTCACCGGTAAATCTACTCGCTTGACCACCTATCAATATATAAATTAATAAAATTATATTTAAACAAAAATATTTTCATTTTATTTGGGGAATGACACCGTTGGCAGGTCTATTAAATTGGGGCAATCGCTCTCCGGTCCAGCCGAGCGAAATCTTTCGGGGACCATCGGCCATGATCAATCCGCAATTCTTTCTGTATTTTGTAGAAAAAATATTTTCTTGGTCGATGATTTATTACTTTTCTTTTTTGCAGTCATCAATTTATAGTTTGGACATTATGGATCTAATTGCGTCCACCGCAAACCGATCAATCAGTATCGAATATATCGAATTTTGTCGGTCGCACGTGTTGTCCCGTGATGAATCTGTCCAATTTATACGCGTTATTATGAATGGCAAATTATACAGTTGCGAAAATGAAATAAGAAAAATAAATTTAGCGCAAATGAGCGCGTCAACATTTACCGAAATTGACCAGACGCGCAACTCCCACGCCTGAGAATGCGCGATTAAAGGAGCCAATCGCGTGACGAGCGGAAATAGGAGTCCAACGAACGGCAAAAGCAAACATCAACAAAAGCGCTCGAGTCAAACGAAACTTTCATCATTTTTTTCATATTCCACAATACCAGAAAAGATTTTCCACCAAAATGCTTCGACCCGCGGCACTCGCTACGAATGAATTTAAAAAAAGTACAATCGTTTCGTGGTTTTAATTCGTTGAAGGACGAGCGCTCGTAATTAGCGAAAGGCGGTACAATTGGCGACGTAAACGAAGCCACGTGCGGTAAAGAGCGTCAAATTAATTGCATCGAACCGAAGAATGGACATTCGGAGTAGTTGATTCGGATTTCGGGATCGGGAAAAAGTGTAGGAAAAATGCAACAAAAAGTAATAAAGTAGCGGTGATCGCGATTGGTTCGTATTTACGAGTGTTTGCGCGTGCATTTTATGGTTTTCGACTTGTTTTGGCGCTATCGGCCGATGGATGTTTTGTTTTCTGATCGAAGTCAACATAAAACGAGTCCCGAGCGGGCCACTGCCGTTTCTCCGCAACACTGCAATAAAATACTGCATTATCACTACGCAACCGACGAATAAAATTGCGACCATTTTCATTTTATATTTATATTTTTTTACCTCATTCGATGGATAGATTTTCTTCTCGACTTTAACCTCGGTTTCTGGTCGACGGCTAAAATTATGTCCTCTAATAAATAAATTGCTTGTGAGCGGCAATGGCATCCACACACTCGAATGTGATGGTTGTGGCTCGTTATAAATTTCGGGTGAAAAGACTCGTTGCGAAGGAAACAATTTGGGTGTTGAATGACGATCCGATTAATGAAATAACATTTTATTCGATTATTCGACGACAGAAATTATTTCGTTTCTGTTGTCTTTCTGGTTTTGTCGCCAAGTCGTAAAACGATTTGACGACGAACATTAATTTTTAACGAGTCGATCGAAAATTATGTTTTCCTCTACGATAAAGGAAAAGAAAGTGTAGACATTCGAGACAAAGAGATCGTCTATAAAAGACGCTAAAGTTCACTCGAACGGTCAAATATCGATCGATCAAACTAAAATAAATATCCCTTTTATAAAAATTATTTTCTTTCGGATAAAAAGGGAAAAAAATCGATCTCTAGAGTGAATATTTCCAAAATAATTGGAAATAAATATTTTTCCTAAAAAAAATTCCACTCGAAATAAGTCGAATTCGATGCTTTTTATCGGTGCAACTCGTCTTCACAACACGTGCAACCGATCGATACGCAACCGGACACGCAAACCATTTTGTTTTTCACGCGCAATTAATCAAAAACATAAATAAAACAACCACAAATATTTTCAATCGATTACTTTTTAATCGCAAGAAAAATATACAAAAACAATAGCAGAAAACTTCCAAAAAAAAAAATTTGAATTTAAACTTCGGTTCAACGAACCATCAGCTTCGACGAGGTCATCGAGCGCTAAGCACTTATAAAAGCGATTCGGTCCATTTCTTAGAACCGACATTTATCAGTCTGGGATTAATGAACCTTCGCCAAGATTCACACACAACGACCACGACTCATTATCGCCCATCCAACGCCAAAAATGATTTATTCGCACTCGTTGCTGTTCGCAACGTAATTTCTTCACTCTTGATCGATGCCGAAACGACGAGGATATTACGAACCGTTCCCTTTAAAACCCCCGACTAAATTTATTTTTCTTTTTTCCAGTAAATGTTGCAGTTATGAGTTGTGCCTCGTCCGCGAGGAACGAGACCAATCCCGCGGGACCCATCGTGACACGATGGACATCTCGAGCCAATCTACTGATTAGAGAAGCCAGCAAATTGGAAAACGTGGCACGAGTAAATTTTTATAAAATATTACGTATTTATACGGCGAAGATGGATTAAAACGAAAACGAGTTTTAGTTGGAGGAAAAGGAAAATGTTAATTTCTCAATGTTGGAACGCGTGAGTGAAATGATTGGATCAATCTGACAGCGAAGGCAGCATGAATATTGCAGTTGCAAATTCAGCGCTACCACTTTGCTTTCAAATCCTTTAAACCCTGGCACGGGAGGTGGAGAAGGCAAACGACTGCTCGGGTGAGTGTGTGCCGGGGACACTCAACGACTCGATGCGTATTTGATGGTCGACCCGGGCATTTCTTATCCGTCGTAAAATGTTATTCGCAAAAACTTTTCGGCTTCGTTTTTACGATCAAAAACCCCAATTTTTACCCTTCATTACACCTTTTTTTCCTTCGCTGTTTTCCTATTTTTTTTTCGCTCTCGAGTGTTAGAACGGATGTTAAAACCACACGTGTTCCTCGTCGTCTTCGTCGCGATTGTCGGCATTCGCGGTTCCTCTGCCGACACCCTCGTCTTCCGATTCCGACACCACCAGATCGCTGTTGATGTCGGTGACGCGGACGCTCGCACCACCCGTCTGTTGGAAACCGACGTTGCCCTGAAGCAGGAACGCGGAGGGATCGTAATTCTCGTCCACCATCATTCCGTCGTCGACCTCCGGAGCATCTGATAAAATAAAATAAAAAAACTTTTTAAATTAATTATAAGAGTTAATTTTTTGCATTATTCGCGTTTGTTGCCTAAAGTGGATTACGTAATTATCACGGTCGTCATCACGCAACGCGAGATGATGTACGACGCGTCCACTAAAAATCCATATTCAACAACAACGTCTCATTCATCACACTTTATCAACATCAACCGAGTGAAATTGAGCGGCGCGGGCATTTCGTAGATTTCAATTAAGTCGATAGCTCGGATTAAGATAATCTCATCAACGAGATTTATCGTTTCCTTCGAACGAGAATAGAGAGACGCTTCTCATTAGCTTACGTTGTTGATAGTAGGAAGAATCGACCGCCTGTTCCTCGTACGATTGTTGGAAACTCGAATCCATATATGCCTGCGTCGAATTCGTTTCCGCGTCGCCTTCGTTTTTAATCTCTGCATCCGAATCGCTTCCTTCTTCGCTCAGTTTGCTCAAAAAATCGTTGTCGCTACCCTCGTTATCGGAAGCTTCGCTGTTTTCGGGAGTGATTTGCAAATCTAGTAAAATTGCGATCGATAAATATCGACGTCGTTTAAAATAATAGATTAGTTAATTCACCCTCGACGAGGACGTTGCTTTCGTCTTCCGCTCTCTGCGCCAATCTGGCCGGGAAATGCATTTGCGATTCTTCTTCGCCTTCGATGTCTATTTCCATCTCTTCGCCGTCTTTGCGCTTTAACGAATGAACAAAAAAAAGTGTTAAAATTGGTGGAATAAAAAATTTGCGAATAAGAAATCTCACTTTGACGCGCGCTCTGCGCGGTCTCTGCGAGCCCGTTTCCGTCTCGGTTACCGATTGACTTTCTTCGAGTCCCATCAAACTTCCCTCGTCGTTTTCCGCGTGGCCGTACGACGTGCCCGTCACGATCGAATCGGTCTCGGCCGCGTCGAGCGCCGCTTCCTGCGCCAGTTGGATGTTCCGTTCCAAGTGCTGCAAGTGTTCGTCGTACTTAAAATAAAAAAAAATAAAAAAATTACAAGTTAATAAATAAATCAATAAATCAAACTTACTTCTGTCAATAACGATTTGGTGAGATCTAAAATTTCTTTAGCTTTTTTAGTGAAATTGTGATCGTTTCCATTATATTTAATACTGTTTTGATACATGAGTTCGATGTCGTTTAAGAAATCCACATGATTGTGATATTTATGCGATTTAATATTCTAAAAGTAAAAATTAAATTTAAAAATATTTCTAAAATTTTGTTTTATAAAGTTTTGCCTATTACTTTTGAAAGCGTTTCGAAATCCATCGGTTGTTGAATGATGTTGTAATAGTCTTTGACGAGTTTCTTATTAACGGGTTTGTGAAACGGCCACGAATCTGGAATCGTTTTCAGTTTCTCCTGTACAATATTCTCGAGTATGAACGAAAAGGCAACTTGATCGTCGTCGTCCAAAAGAGGATTAATCGCTTTTTCCAGACGCATCAGTTTGTCTTCTTTTTCCGAGAAACGTTGCAGACAAAGTTCGAGCATTTTTTGAGCAGTTTCAGTCAATACACTTTTAGCACCTGTTAAATACACTTTTTAATATTTTAATTAAATGCAATAAATTAAATTTTACCATTATACAAAGTGCTGTTTTCAACGATTTGATGTACATCTGACAAAAACTCTTCCCGAGATTGATATTTTCTCTGTCTCAGATTCTCGCGCATCGTCTGCAAATCCATGGGTCGCGTGACGATGTTGTAATAATCGCGTATGACTTTACCATTAACGGGAACTAAAAACGGTTGCGTCTGAAAAATTTTCAATTAATTAATTACAATATACTACTAAATAACGAATATTTACATTGGGCTGATCTCTCATTTCGTTAAGAATGCCTTCAAAAATAGTGGATAATGTGATGACAGGGTCGGTTCGTCTGCGATTCGCCGATTTGTGCGGTTTTTTGAGGTAGTCGCAATGGACTACCGTTCCCGCTCGTCTTCGTTTACGCGCCGCCACCGCCTCTTTCGGGAATTTAAGGACGAGGGATTTACGCCGCACTTCGTCCGCGTGCTTCACCAGTTGTTTCGAAAGCACCAATTTCGTTCCTTCCACATTCACCAGATCGTCGTCCTCGATTCCGGTCTTCTCTTCTTCTTCCTCCTGTTCCTCGGTCATGGCCACGGGAACCGGTGGCAACGGAGTGGTGATTTGGTACAAAGGACATGTCTTGTTGGTCCGCATGTGACCTATTGCGCCGCACGCGCCGCATTTCAATTTCAATTCGGGTTTTTCCTTCTTCGGCTTTTTCTTGGGTGGTGCGAGACCAAGTTTTTCTCGCTCTTGATTTCTACGTAAGCGCCTGAGTTGTTCTTGAATTCGACGCTTTTCTTTCTTCATTTCTTCTTTCTGATGCTCGTCGAGCGTTGCAAATTGTTTGCTAAAAACACATCAAATTAATTGATAAAAAAAAAACTAAAATCCAAAAACAATTACACAAAAGAAGGATCCTTAGTAGTCCGTATTCGGAGATACGTGTCGATGACGGCGGGTTTACGAACCGTTTCTATCCGAACGTATTCTTTACCGTCCGCATTACGAAACGTGCGAAAGATTCGTAAACGTCGACCGGTAGCCGAGCCCAAACTGGCCACCGAAGCGCTATCATCGTCTTTATCTTTCAGACCCTTTTCTTTATCCCCTAAATAAAAAAATCGTTTTTTAAATCCATCTTTTACATTCGTTTATTTATTTATTTTACCTTTTTGTAAACGCTTTTTATCATCAGTAGTGTCCGTACCCTCGCCCATTATCAACTTCTGTAATTCCAATCGTTCGGCTTCTTCTCTTTCGTGAGATAATTGCGAACTCGTTTTCTTATTGCTCAGTAAATTTTCGATATTCTTCCCCATTTCTTCGATATCGCTCGTATCTTCTTCCGAACTGGAACCTTCGTCCGTAGACAGAACTTCGCCAGACTGCAAAACTCTGAAATTTGAGTGAAATTAATACGAATCGATTTCTTACTGAATATCTAACGATATACTTGTTTTGTAAATCGAATATTCGTTGACATTCTTCTTTGTATCGTTCCTGATGTTCGGCGATGCTGAATCGATTCCCACGAGCGAATTTACTCATCGCCTCTTCGCCAGCTTTCGCCTGTTCCGTCGACAAAGTCCGTACGACGTCGATTACCTCCCATCGAGACAATTTCTTTATCTATAATTTCAAATTATTAATAACGACGATCAGAACGAGCAAATCTTCATTTACTTCTTCTTCCGGAACTCCGAATTTTTTCAGAAGATTCTTCGCATTGCTCAACGATAAACGTCGTAAATCTGCATCCGTACCGGTTACGGTTTTCTTAACCGGTTGTTGCGCATTGGTTTCGTCCTGCTCGTCAAAAACAAATGCATTAAAATCCACTTGCAAAAAACTTGACCACAAATACCTTCGATTGTTGAGGTTTATTGGGAACACGAACGTAGGAAAATCCTTCGCCACATCCGCTGGGATCGGCAATTCCAGTGAGTTGCAACAAACATTTATTTTTCATGGCGTGAATGAAGGCTCGCGTCGTATTCCACGGAGCCGCTTTCACTTCGTCGTCGATTTTAACTTGTAATTCTTCGTCGTTATCGTCGTCGTGGGAGAACAACGTTTTTTCTCCATATCCAGCATCCTATCGTTTTAAAATAGCCATTAAATCGAGATCGAAGAATAATATGAAACAATATTTGAACCTTTAATCTCTGTTCGGCAGCAATCATGCTGTAGTAAGCGCAACACTGCTCGGGAGACACCATTGCCCGAATTTCATCTTCAGTCGGCAGGCGAAACTCTGGTTTGAGCACCCACCAATTGGAGTCCATTCCTTCAATTCAAAAATATTTTTAAGTAAAAATTTCTAAAAATTTACTATCGAATTCGATTAACCTGTGCGTTTAAAATCAGCACACAATTTCAGCCTCTTTCGAATCGAACTTTCCGAATGGGATGGAAATGCTTTTTTGATGTCGTCCATTTTAATTCTCCGAGGATTATCTCTGCTTTTCCAGAACAAACGATAAATAAACACCTTCATTTAAATAAAAAAGAATTTTTTTTTAGAAACAAAATCAGCATTTTCTAAAACGAAGTTTCGTTTTTACTTGCAAAAAATCTCGAACAAAATTGTTGGCCCTTTTCGAATTTGGACCTGGAACTTCGAATAAAGGACACAACTGCCCAACGGTATACATACAATCCACTTCGCGAACGTAATAACTAAAAGAAATTTTGTATTTTTAATAATTTATAACGTTTTGTGAACGAATAATCGTACTGTTGCCGTGTTCTCAGAACCAAAAAATCAGTTTCGGAGATTTTGTGTTGATAAATAGAAGCTCGGAATAAATTGTTTTCAAAAGCCTGCAGCGATTGACCTGGCGCGAGGCAACCCAAAAACGGAGACGTGTGCGCATACGCCGTTTCACCGTACAAATATTCGGGCGCACCTTGATCTTTTCCTGGTTTCTAAACCAAAAAAAAATAAATTATTACAAAATAAAATGGGAATAATAAAACAATTTTACCCTTTTATAATAATTTTTAATTTTCGTCGCCATCCCCACTTGCATAACCAAAGGAGGATGCTCTTCGCAATATTCGGACAAAATGATTTCGCCGTCGCGTCCGGTCAAATCTTCGGCAGTGCGCATGAAAAACATTTCGCCTCCACCACTCGCTTGTCTTTCTTGTTCCCTCATCTGAAATCCATTTCGTTAATCCTTTATCATCGAAATTTTATCTTCCGAACCTTTGCTTTTTTCTTGATTTGTTTTAATAGTGGAATTACGCCGTGCGGACCACACTGCGAAAGTTGGCCGTGCGAATACCTCTTGACGGGCGGACGATGGAAATTTCGTAATTTGATCGGTCCCATATGAGTCGGGAAAAACGGAGCGCGAAGTTCGACAGCAGGTGTCGAGTGCTGAAAGACCGACAAATGTATTATTAATCAAAAAAAAAATTAAAATTTGTACTTGAATGAGATTTCCACCCATGTTCATGCGTAAAGCATTATCCTGCGTCATTTTCGGATTGTAATATTCGTCATTCGAAAGATTAAACGGATCTTTTTCCGCCATTTTCGCCGGCGGCTGAGGTGGTTCGGGTTCCGTTATGACTCCGGCTTTGCCCAGAAGTATCCGTGATTTTCTTATCGGATCTTTTTTGTCTTTATTGGGCTGATCGGTCGGTTGAGCGTTCGGGTCGGGATCGTCGGGAATGCCGAGTACGACGTTTTCGTCGTTCGGGTCCAACGTTAAGATTTTTGGTTCTGGAATCTTATTCATCGACTTGAAAAAATAAATAAAACAATTTTACAATAAATTTTCATCCAAAAGATTCGTTTATATACTTCGGCATCCCAAATAATATCCTCTTCCCACGTTCCGTAAACCAATTCTTCGTTTTCGACCGGAAATATCGAATACCACGTATCGTCTTTTTCTTCTTCGGGTTCTTGCACTTCTACAATTTTCATAAATTTATATTTTCCTCGATTAAAATTTTAAAAAATCTTTACTTATGACTGGATGAGCGACTTTGGTTTGATTGCCGCCCTGTTTGGTCGGTGGTATTTGTGGCGTTTTCCCCGTCGGTGTAACAATGGGATGAGGTATTGTCTTAGCTTCGAGAAACATCAAAAATAATTAAATTTAAAATTTAATAAAATTTAATCAATTTTACCTTGTTGACTAAACGCTTGAGCGGTCCTATTCGAACTACTTGGCAGCCACCCGGCCGCATTATTTTTACTATTTAATTTAGCCATCACTTTGTGCTTAATATCTTCTCCCTGCCACACAATATCGTCTTCCCATTGCAATTGTGTAACCATGTGATAACAATCGTCGGGATATTCTTCCGATTCTTGTTCTTCCTCAAATTCCTCGTTTTCTTCTTCCTCTTCCGACTAAACCATATGTAAATGTTAATATTTGTTTCGTTAAAAAAGGTAACAAGCTTACGTCTTTCAATTTGAAGCCGTAATCGAATCCTTCTCCGGATTCCGGTACTTCCAACATATCGTACCACAGTTGAGCGGGTCCGTAACGCCAGTCGGAAACCTTAGGCGAATCGTCGGCGGAAATTCCGTTTTCGGTTTTGGTTCCTACATTTTTTGCTTCAATCGGTTTCATAAATTTTTCCTACGACGAGTATTGTAAAATAATTAATTCGATAGATTTTTAAATTCAAATTAAAGTACTTCGTCGTCAGATTGACACTGATCGGGAGGCGGTGTGGGCGCAAAGCGCAACGTCCAACCCTTTTCTTGTTTCTGTTCCTGAACCGTATGATTGTCGTCTTCGGTTATCGTCTTTTTCCGTTTTCTTTTTTTAACCCCGCGCCATATCTGAGGCAAACTCGTCGGTTTTCCCGGACCAAAGAGCCGAGAAAATCTTAACACCTTAAAAAAAATTAAAATTAAAATCAAAACGAAAAAAATACTTTTTTTTAAATAATACTTTGCCGTGACGAAATTCTGGAAATAAATCTTGAACGTCCATATTGGCGTATTTGCTAGGTAACATGGCTGCCAAAGGAGTATTTAATTTTTTGTTCAGCAAATCCACGTTAATTAACCCATCAATTATTTTTCGATCTTTTTCTTCGCATTTTTTCTCGTCTGCAAAAACAACTCGATAAATAAACTACTAATAAATACGAAATACAATTTTAAACCTTCGTTCAAATCTCCATTCGATTTTGGAGGCGGAATTGGAGGTGGTGGCATTAATTCACTGTCGGTTTTCGTCCTGTTATCCTCATCGTCAGCATCGTAATCATCCGTATCCACTGTTTAAATTAATTTTTAATTAATTAATTGCCATTTTTAATTACTTAAAATATAATGCCTGATTTTGGTGCATTCAAAGTAGACAAAATTGTTTTGTATTTACTAAATTCTTCTTCTTCCGCAAGCTCGTTGATATCGGAATAATCAATTGCGGACGGTGATTTGTGCGCCCAACCTACAAATAATTAATCAAGTCAAATCAATAAATAATTCCATTTAATAATATTATCAACTCACTATCACTCGATTCGTAATCGTAATCGTCGTCATCGTCTTCGTTTTCTTCGTCGGTCACTGGTTTATTTACATCTTTAGTGATTTCTTTTAATAAACAACCCAAATTTGCCAATTTATTCAATTCGTTTAGGTGCAATTTCGACTCCTGTGCGAATAAAATTAAAAATTATTTTTGTATTTTAATTTTTATTATTATTTAAACGATATTTACTTGGTCTAATAAATCGTCTTCCAACTGTCCCAATCTATCGATGTTGCCAAACAGAAAACCGGCCAAAGGTAAAGTTTCCTGCTCGGTCTCATCGTCGCTTTCCATCTTTTTACGCTTGTGGCATTTAAAATGACGGACACCAGTAGTAAACAAACATTTTAAATCCAAGGAAAAATAAATGCGGCCTTATAAAGATTATGTAAAGTAATTCAAATGCTTAATTAACTAATGTTTCATTTAGATAAACAAAATATCCTACTAAACGCTTATGTTTGATATAAAATTTGATCGTAACATCCTAACGAACCTCGCCATCTTTCACAATCCGACTTGTGAAAATTAGTGTAGTTTCGAAAATGACCACTGCCGCTTACAGCGCTTATTATTCACGTTGAATGTAATGTTGAATACAGAACGATGCTGATTCGTCACTATTGACAGGACTATACCGACCATGTCGTCGCACAAGCTGAAACAGGATTTGTTACCATTCCGTCCGAAATTTTGGAAACCAGGTTAGCTTATGTAAACTTAAAATTAGTAATACTAATTTTACTTTTTACGATCGAAGGCAGTAATTTTGCATCGAACGAAGATCGAACGCCAGAAGCCGAAAGCGAAAATGTACCCGCCAACAACTTTGTTTACAATCCTTTTCTTCAAATGTCACTCGATCAACAAAGACAACGTTTACCCATATTTCAATGTAGAAATCACATAATATATTTACTCGAATGCTATCAAACAGTCGTGGTCGTGGGAGAAACGGGTTGTGGAAAAAGCACACAATTACCACAAGTATTTTTCCTCATTTCATTTTTCAATAAATCGCAAAATAATAAAAATCATTTAAATTTTAGTATTTCCTCGAAGCTGGATGGACGAAGGAAGGGAAAATGATCGGTTTGACCCAACCGAGACGAGTTGCTGCCACGACTGTAAAATATAAAAATTTTCTTTGAAAGAAAATAATTAAAAAATTAAATTTTCGATTCAGTTGGCATCGAGAGTTGCCGAAGAACGAGGAGCACTTTTGGGAGACGAAGTCGGTTACACCATTCGATTTGAGGATTGTTGCAATCCGCAAAGAACAAAAATCAAAGTAAATTGTGTATTTAAAAATCACATTAATTTTTTTTAATCGAATTTATAAAATTCAGTTTTTAACCGAAGGAATTTTGATTCGAGAAATGATGAGCGATCCGTTACTTGGACAATATTCCGTCATCATCCTCGACGAAGTTCACGAAAGAAGTATTCATTCTGATATTCTTTTGGGGTTAATGAAGAAAATTTTGAAAAAAAGACCCGATCTTCATTTGGTCGTCGCATCGGCCACTTTAGATGCCGAAGCCATTCGAGATTTTCTCAATTTAAACGATACGAAATTACCGATAAACGACACGGCCACCGTCACTAGTATCAGCGGTCGCACTTTCCCGATCGATATTTACTATTTAAAAGACGCAGTGCCGAATTACGTTACGGCAACCGTCGAAACCGTCATCAAAATCCACGAAAACGAACCGGCCGGTGACGTTTTGGCATTTCTGACCGGTCAAGAAGAAGTCGATAATACCGTTTCGATGCTCATGTGAATTATTTGTGAATGTCGTTTGTTTAAAAAATTTTGAATTACTTACTTTTAATTTTTGTTTAGTGATTACGCTCGCGGTTTAAGCAAAGTAGAAAACAGTCCTTTGCTCAAGATGCTCGTCGTGCCCATGTACAGCGCTCTGCCGTCGTCGGCTCAACTCAAGGCATTTCGTACTGTTCCTCCGACGGTTCGAAAAGTAGTCGTTGCTACGAACATCGCAGAAGCGTCGATAACTATTAAAAGGATTTCTTACGGTATGTTTTGATTAAATAAATTTTATATCGATTTATATAGTTTTCATATCGCAGTTATCGATTGCGGATTCGTAAAACAAAGGTTTTACAATGCCAAGACGTGTACCGGTAAAAGAGTATTGAAAATTACATTTTAAAATTACATTAATTAATGAAAATGGCAGATTGTTTGGTGGTCGTACCCGTATCTAAAGCATCGGCCGAACAACGAGCCGGTCGAGCTGGACGGGAGAGGGCCGGCAAAGCGTACAGACTTTACACGGAAGAGGAATTTGATAAATTGGCTCTTCATTCGATCCCAGAAATCCAAAGAACGAGTCTTTCATTCGCGCTTTTACAACTGAAAGCGTTGGGAATCGACAATATTTTACGTTTTTCGTTTCCAGCCGTGAGTTTTTTCTCGTTTTGTTTCTAATATTTTATCCGAGATTTACATTTTACCAGGCACCACCGGCTCGGAACGTGATCGGTGCTTTGGAACTTTTGTACGCGCTCGGTGCATTGGACGACGACGGACAGTTGACCCGACCTTTGGGCGAAACGATGGCCGAATTTCCGTTGCATCCGATGTTTTCGAAAATGTTATTGACGTCCGGTAAATTAGATTAATAATTTTAAATCGATAAATTTCTGATTTAATACTCGAATAGATCATTTTGGGTGCACCGAAGAAGCTCTCGTCATTTCGGCCATGTTACAAGTTCAGTGCGTGTTTCTAAACGCCACTCCTCAAGCCGTGAGTTTTCATATTTTTCGACTTTGATTTTAATTTTAATTTACTTTGGTTTCTATTCAGCGAAAAGCGCACCGTCAATTCTGCGTCGAAGAAGGCGACATGATCACTTTACTCAATGTTTACACGGCATTTAATAAGGTGAGCAAATATCGTTCGTTTCGTCTCCGAATCGATTTAAATTGTTAATTTTAATATAGTTTGGTAAAAGTAAACAATGGTGTCAACAAAATCATCTTCATTACAAAGGACTTTTGAGGGCTGTCGAAATTTACGAACAGTTGAGTAAATTTCTCAAAAGATTCCACGTACACAAATCATCGAGCGACGGAGACGTCGATGCCGTACGTCGTTGCATCGCCGCTGCTTTTTTTGCGAATGCCGCCTATTTTCATCATTCCGGAGTTTACAAAACAATTCGCGGAGATTATCCATTGCACATTCATCCCTCGTCGTGTCTGTACACGGAGCAACCGCCAGAATGGTTAATACAATCGATTTTTATTTAAGATACACATTTTTTATTATTTTTCGTTTTAGGGTCGTTTTTGGTGAAGTATTACACACGTCGCAGGAATTCATGAGAGATATCACGGTCGTGGAACCACAGTGGCTTCACGAACTCGCGCCTCATTATTATCAGTTTGGAACCGTAAGATATTCGAGTTAATTTCGTGGTAATTTGTAATTTAATTCTCGATTTATGTACGTTTTCAGGACAGAGAAGTCGGCCACTTGTAATAAAAGATTTTGTAAATATCGATAAATAAAAATTTTTGTGCAAACTTATGGCGCTCGTTATTTAACGGGAGGTGCAGCCAGGGGTCTATGGCCAAAGCACGATTAGTAGATACAGATACACTATCTACCAATCGTGCTACGTAGAAAAACATGAAAAAGGAAAAGCCAAGAAGTGTAAAAAGAAATCCAAGGCTCAATCTGACAGCGAAGATTCTGGATCGGTAAAATTTATTTAAACGATATTAATTTCCGAGATTTTTAAATTCTAATTTACTCGCAGAACTCGGACGATAGTTTGGAATGGGTCGAGTCGGTGCCGAAAAATGCGGAAAAACCTAAAGTTAACGTAATAAATTTTTTTTCATCGAAAATGATAATCGAATATTAATTTTTGAACGGTTTTATAGAGAGACGAATGGATGTCGATCACGTCGGATTTTGGTCGGACGATTTCGGGCGAACAAATTCAAAAGCGACAAGAATCGGTAGAAAAGAAACAGGATCGACTTGAATTAGACAACGTAAAAGAAAAACTGTTGCAATCGGTAAAACTTAATTCGAATGTAATTCGCTTTAGCCCGGTCAACACGAACGTGAACTGAACCCGTATTGGCGCGACGGAGGTTCGGGTCTTCCGTCGGTTTCGAAA
>JAQFZU010000917.1:0-17543 GCA_034696185.1 Henia vesuviana | reverse complement strand
ATTTAGTTTAACCAAAAAATAGGTTAAATTATCCAGCAACTATCTATTTGAATAACTAAAGCATAATATTTGGTTTTCTCATATTCAACTATATTCTAAGTTGCCTCAACTAAACTGTTTTTAGAGTGTATGTTTACATGCATGGAATATTTTGAATTCATGAATATTGCAGACAATAATCCAAAAACCTATCGAGTTTACCTGCAGGATTATTCCGGTCACTTGACAATTTTCAATTGTTTAACAGTAAAAAAAATGCAACAATTGAACTTGCGCATGCGCAGTAAAAAGATTTCGAATGAGTCGAAATACTCAACATCTGACTAATGAAATATTCTCATGCTGCATTGTTTACTTGCAAGCATTGTTGTAAAATATTTCGACTCACACGAAATATTCCACGCATGTAAACATAGTAAAATTGAACAGAGTGTCAAAACACATTGTAAAGCATTGATGCATGACCGGAGCAATGAGGGATCAACTCAAGAAGTGAATTCATATATCAATTGAAGTCTTTCAAATTTGAGTTAAAAGTAATAATATCCAATTAAATTAATCTTTTATTTAAAATCGTATTTTTAAAGTAACAATGTATTAATTAATGCATTTAACTATGAGAGCCATCTATCGACCAAACACAAGATATGTAATAAAATATATTGCAGCCAGGATTGCAGCAATATAAATTAAAAAGTATAAAGAATGTAACAGATTTGTAGCTTCATCATTAAATCCAAAGTAAATTTCCTTCTCTTACAAAAAAATAATTAATTGCATATTTTTTCCCGTCTAGTCTCAAAGGAGAATGTTAAAAAAAATTGAAGATTTGAAACGCGGCATGGAAGATGAATGACCCTATCGCAAACGTGAAAATTGAAATCTCCTCTTCAAGTGCGCTTAGTGTGGTGATCCAATAAAAGCTACCTTTCTTCCACCAAGTATTAACCAAGCCAACATATGGAAATGTAACAAAAGCTCCGCCCGGCGTTGGCTTCACGCAGAAGCTGTTTGTGCGCGATAAAGCCAACCTCAAGGCGGTGCTTTTCACACTGCCAAAACACTAGCAGATACATTGTGACTAACCTCAATCAAACGGACCCAATGACCCACGAAACGGCGCCATGCAGTCGCCATTACTTTTAACTTCAATACCACCACTTTTACCCCTTTCGCTTCAATTTTAACTCATTACAGATATCAAAATCCAATATTTTTTTTTCGTCATTTTAATTATTTGTAGATAACCTCTCCGCAGCATAAAATTTGCAATAGTAAACTTTAAAAAAAAATTTAAAACTTTTAAAATTTAAAATTATTTTATTTTATTAAAGAATCGGATATTAAACTAGAATAATTTAAAAATCAAATTTTAATACGTAATTGAATAAAATTCGTATACCAACTTAGAATCAAAAAACAGAAAAAAATAAAACTTGTAATGAAAAATAAGAAAATGGGCAATAGTAGACAAATGTATGTATAAAAGATATTTATTATTCTATGTCTATTACTCAACCATGATTAGCATACATAGCGATGTAAAAAAACCTTTGGGGAAATTGCCCAATACGATGCAATTTTCCTTCTACCATGATGCAAACTAAAATTTAGATTATACTTTGAATGATTATAAAAAACAAAATAAAAGAGGAATTCGAAAAGGCATTAATCTTTTATATGCTTTCAACCAAACAGCTTCAATAGCATTTTATAGTTTGTTTGTTTATTCGAGTTGGTTTAAAATTCCATCTACAAACATTGAAGTAATCAATAAATTACAACATAATATCGTTTTAAAAGTAACTCAAACTTGTAGTAGAAACTTTAATAGAAATTTGAATTTAAATGTATTTAAATGTAATCTTGAATACAAATTTAAAGATTTTGTGTCAAAAATTTGTTAAATTTTCAACTTCTGTCGCTACATTTACTTACTTAATGAACATTTTGCTTAAATACTACCTCAGAAAATTAGAATAAAGTGTCAAAATCTTCTAATTCTTATTTTTATCTTTAATATTTTCAAAATTAATTTTGTAATTAGGAAACTATTTAATTACGATAAAAGATTAAACCTTTGCTTACAAAATTGTAGTATTTATATGTTTGTTTGTCTTAAATAATTCATAGAACTAAAATCATCAATTCCATGTGGAACCCAATGTAAGCATGAAAACATGCATAAATTTATATACAAGTTGATTTGGTGAAGATAAATCCAAGATTGGTAGATTTTAATGTGTATATCTCTAATACGTTGCCTGTTAACTCATATCAACATGTTATCTGTAGTAATACCACGCGTGGCGGGTGATAAGCGATAATACCATGAATTTTAGAGATCTTAATACAACTGGTGTGCTGCAGGCATTTCAGTTTCAAGTATTAACATCTCTAACGAGTGGTGTTATTGCTTATCACGAATGGAATTTGGAGGATTATACCACAAATCCGAATGTTTAAATTCTGTAAAAAAAAAACTATCAAAAACAACTTATTGAAAAAATTTTCTAAGATTCGTGATTGGCCCATCTTTATACTGACGTTTGATGCGTTCAGTTAGAAAGTTCAGCAGAATATTTACAGAATTCTGTAGAAAATTTGAACTATTGAAAATATGTTGAAAATTTATTGAAAATCTGCAGAATTCTGCAGAAAACTTAAAATACATGCAAAAATTCCACATATTGCTCTTAATTTTTTTGGAAAAATTTATAGAATTCTTCCTATTTTCTACATTATTTCTGCATTTTTTATCAAATTTTCTGTAGAATTTTCTGCAAAATTTCTATAGATTTTTTCAGCTGGAATGATGTAATTAATGATATTCAATAATATTTGTTGCCTAACAAAAGCTAATAATCATTTAGCAATTAACTCAACTAATATGGTTTCCTGAAATACAAAAAATGACAAAATATAGAAATATACTAAATTACGTTACAAAAAATTAAAGTGTTAAACAAAAAATATACTTGTAACAAGTTTTGGTTAGTTTTTATAACCAAAATATGCTTGAAAGCAATGGTAAGTTCAGTATTTTGTTGAGTCACCATTTGCTTGGATGACGTCATGAATGCGGCACTAGCAAAGCTTAACAAAGCAAGAGTCAGACTTTATGCAAAGTCGGATAAATGGAAGTTAACTAAAGGCCTGCAGCCGCTTCGCTGGCCGATCGCCCCAAAAACAAAGATGAAATCGCCATTGGAAGTTTACCTATTGAACAAAAGGTTCTCGCCCAATTAGAGTAGGAATCTTTCTCTTTGTTCCCTCTGTCCTGTGCCGATTAAGACCGCACAAGACCCCCTTTCTCGCTGAAATCGAATACCTTTTCCTTGACCTCATCGTCTACCAATAAAAAAGCATAGAGAAGACATTGAAGGACCCGAGCGACGAAGGTCGCAACAGTAACAGTTCAAATTTACAAGTCAAAAGTCTGTCATCGCACAGTGTCTTATCGACCTCGTCGAGTCGAGTCAAGCCAACAGAAGCTACGGGCCCAACGAAGTGACAGGGGACAAAGAACCACCGCTACGAAGGAAAATTACAGAAGCTTTCCCTAGACGACATAGCCACGGGAAATGCTGAATAAGAATTCATCAAGCACCGGCGCATGCCCCAAGTCAAACCCAGCGACACGAGCCATTTTGTAGGTGATAATCATCTGATTTTAGCAATATTCCATAAATTCTTAATGAGATTGAGGTTCTGAGAATTTGGGGCCAAGATTATTTGCTCATGTGATGATGGTCTTCATGAAATGTTGGCTCGCACTTGCAACCACTATTATTTCAATTATTTTCAAAGTTATGACCATTTTTAAATTGTTTTAATATGTTTGAAACAGTAGACTGTTTGTGCATTTTACTGTACTTTACTCTATTTCATTGAGTTTTTTTTCTTTTTGGTGTTGAACAATGAGTTTTTTTAATCTCCATTAAGATGTCATGTTTGTCACGCATTTTCAATAATTAGAGAAGAAAGAAAGAAAGAAATATCGCCTATCGCCGCCAGCAGCAACTAAGGCTATATGCGGCGTGACCC
Source organism: Henia vesuviana (assembly GCA_034696185.1). NCBI lineage: Eukaryota > Metazoa > Arthropoda > Chilopoda > Geophilomorpha > Dignathodontidae > Henia > Henia vesuviana. Next base: position 13,496 of record JAQFZU010000917.1, on the reverse strand, counting down.
AGACTTACTGTAACCAAATTCAGCAACACAAAAGTCAATCAAATGAATGCAAACAACCCAGCATAAGTCAAAAAGACCAAAGTCCTTCGGAAATAGTCATAACGCCCCAATAGATCACACAAAGAAGGCAAAGTCTGTGTACCCCAAAGTTGCCGCCGAATCGCAAAATACCTCAAGCAATTGCAAATAATGTGCTTAAGAATTAGGAATTCTCCATTAAAAGGACAAATAGGAAGAGAAAACCTTAGCAAAAGATGCTGATGAGTGAGACGTAAAGAAACAAATATGCAAAATATTCATACAACATTATGTAAAGATGGATTAAGCCAAAAATAATTATAAATTTTGTTACATAGATTTGTATATTCCAATGTTGTCATTTTTCATTTCTCTTCATACCAATAAAATAAGTAAGATTTTGACCACATTATTCCAATTTTTTATCAAGAAATTGTACATAATTTTATTATAAATTATACAACCTATGGTATTGTTTACATTTTATTTCATTTTCGAATTTCCAAATCTATATTTAACAAATAACAAATGTCAGTTAGGTTAACTGCAATGAGATATAGATGAAGATAATGAGTTAAATCTATCTTACTCTATTGCTAATCTTCCATGAACTAAAGCTTAATTGAAACAGATCGGTGCATTATTGATAGCTAAAATACATTAAAGTACAAGCAATTTGTCTTCTATTTTGACTTTGATGTCTGCCGTAAAATGAGATTTAGAATTTGCCATCCAAAACAGAAATTTTTATTTAATAAGATCTGTACTCTAAAAGGATCTATTTCAAATCAAATTTAATCTTATATTTTCCGGTCAATAGATCAAAAAGTTTTTCATTCGATTAAACACAGTTTTACTTTTGATAACAATACTAATAACACTACTGCGATGAGATTGCAAAAGAAAATTGAAAACTAAATAATAAAAGCAATTATACATTAATTCGTGGACAAATTGACTCTTGCTACAGAAAAAGTCTATTATCCCGCCGAAAGAAGATCAATGACATATCTTTATGTCAATTATCCAGAATCAAATTATGAGAATATAAATAATTAGGTTCAGATATTGCTTTTTCTTTACTGAATACACAATAATAATATACTTATACCAAAAATAAAATATATATCCGGGGTTTGGGAATAATAATAAAAATATTTTAAAAATACAAATGTTTATTGTCAATAACAACAATTCAATATTCTCACAAAAACCTGTAAGAATTAACTTTTGTATTTTTACCTGAATTAGTAGAAATATCTGAATTAAAAACAATTAGAAATGTAATGTAGGCATTCGAGGAACTCTTGTGAGTAAAAATTATTTGACTTTTAAATGTAACTTAAAATTATGCAGAAAAACTGGTAATTCTCAATGTGGGATAAATTTTGTAAATTAAATTACAATTTGGCTGAAATTCTAAGAAAGTCTCAAAATCTTTTGCCTTAATAAAATAACTTCATCCATAGAATTTTTGCATATTTGCTGAAATTCTAAGAAAGTCTCAAAACCTTTTGCCTTAATAAAATAACTTCATCCATAGAATTTTTGCATATTTGCTGTTGTAATACTGTGTATTCAAAAATATTTTAAATTTTTATCAGTTTTCTCTCTTCTTAGCAATGGCGCAACCGAATTAATTCAGCCTTAAGGTAAGAAATTGATCAAGGATAGAAGCTCATTCCCTTTTCCAATTATTCTGGCATAAAGCATTCAAGTGAAACGTCACCAATTGTACACTAAAAAAATATTTATAAAAACTGTCATACTGAGAAAAATACAGATGTCGTTTAATCAACTTTAGAAACTTTTTTTTTAATAATAAAAAAATTTCACAGTAAAACTAAATATTAATAATAGAATCCATTAATTTAAAAAAAAATTTTTTTTCAGCATAAATTAAACTTTCTATCGTTAATTTTTCAGTGACATTTGAAATCTTTTAACAATTTTTTTTTTCAAATGCAGTAAAAAATTAACTATATCAATTTCTTCATTTTCAGTAATCTAATTAAAAATTCCTTTTTTCAATTTCTTTTTTTTTATTTTAAACTTTATTTTTAATTTTTATTCTTCTCACATTTTCTTCGACTTTTATCAAATGGCCTGCCATTTCCTATTACTAATTAGGTGTGCAGTGCAATTAGCGACCAACTCCAACAAAATTTTATTTTTGCAAATTGGAACTGACGACTGTCATTTCCTTCATTACTGAACCAAAGAAAAATCGTTCGAATGTTGTAGTCATAGTAACTGCGAGGAATCAAAAAACACATCACCTGAATTTCAAATGAAGATTTAAAAAAATATTTTTCTAACTTAAAAAGAAAACATGTGCCAACGAATAAAAAAAAAAAAAAAAAAACTTTGCCAACTGCCAATTTCCAAACTTTCAAACTGTAGCAAGAAAAAAATGAATTAAAACAACATTTTTATTTTTATATTTTTTTTTAATTCAATGTTTAAAAAAATAATTGAAATCACTCGTTTACCCAAATTCTAATTAAATTTGTTTTATTAAAATGCCACCATCTGTTTAGAATACAACTTTTATCGATTCAATTGATTTAGTCTTTAAAGCTCAATTGTTCCTGAAATTTACAATAAAAAGAATTAAATTTTTAAAAAGAATTAAATTATCTTAGCATTAAATATTACATTCTTGTATTGTGGTACTAAAGTTCCGACTTCTTTGATAGTTGTGAATATAAGCAAATTTAACAAGTACAAGCAAGCTTTTACCTCTATAGGTATTTAATCCAATTTTCAATAATTAAATATTGCTTAATTTAAAAAAAAACAAATCAATAACAATGATAACTTAAAGAATTCAAGCTTGTTATGCGCAAACATATAATTAAACAACATTACCAGAATTAATCTACTTTTCTACACAAAAACAAAGACTAAAAACCGTATATTAGTAACTAAGTTAATATAGTATTCGACCATCCTTTAATCTCCACATAGACTTCAATCCTCTTTTAATTCCCGCAAAGACCAAACCAACCAACCGAGAGTAGACAATAATTTAATTGAGAAAAATGATTACAAATACAAATGAAGAAAATGGATTAAACCAGAATTGTCTCGACAGCCGAAGGCAAATTGGGAAAAGTTGTGATGTCAAGATTAAATATGGACGGCAAACAGCACCGGACGATAACCACCGGAGTGCGGATTGCAAAGAAAAAAATGATGGTAGCAATCGAGAGAAGAGTGAAATGAGATCGTGCGCCACATCTTGGACTGTGGAGTTGGTAAATCGAATTTCAACTTGAGTGCAGCTCAATTGGAGAGTGTAATTTGAAAGTTGGAGCCACTTTTCAATTTCCGTTGCTTGTGCTGGTCTCCTTTGAACCCTTCACAACATCGTGCACAGCTTTTTGCCTCATAACGTTTACTCAACTCTTGCATCGCACACTGCAAATATGGTGCAAAGAGTTTTATTATCGCTTTTATAAAGTCGCTACATCCACTTATATTATTACTTCTCTATCGTTATCAGTAGTGAACTTACAATTCGATGCTATTTAAATTTAAAATACACATTTATTTCAAGCTGTAAATAAATATTGCGAAAACTGTTTTCTTCTGAAAAAACAAACAAACTATTTTCTACTTGTGGTTAACTCGACTAAAATCTTTAAAACTTAAAATTCGAACTAAAAACTGCCACATTGTATTTAATGCTTTTGGATCGTTTAAGTTTTAAATAATTCCTGCTTTTATCGTATTCTGTAATTTTTTTTACCAAAATTAATCTGTAATTATAATCACTGAAGACATCATTCGAGGCAGCGGAAAAGGTAATTTAATTTGAGATCTATTACAACTCATTACTTAGGAAAATAAGAAAATTAATGCAATTAACTTTTTCAAAAAAAGAGATAAAATACTAATGAAAAGAAAACTATTTAAAGGTAAGATTTAAATAATATTATTCCTAAAAACTAATTTTCTTTTAATAGACAAAAACTTAAAATTAATCAATGAATAGAATATACATGGCGGGTTATAAATCATTTTTTTATTGGTTTTTTTTAAGCGTTAACTCTCAAATTGCATTTAATATTAATAACTGCTCAAAGCATTTTGCATGCTAAGAAAAAATTTAATTAATTGCCAAAAAACAAAATTCAATTATATCGTTTAAACCTCGTAACTTATTCTTCTCATAAAGACTTTTTAATCCAAATTATCCACTCTGATTTTTTTATTTTTCCGCCCACTCGTAAATCACTATTTACAATTGCAAATTATAAATCAAAATTAAACAGTCCACAAATGAGTTATTAAACTTGCTCCCATAAATTAAGTGATGAATTGTGAAACTGTTCACTGTTTCATATCATTCGAGAATATACTGAACGATCATCACCGTTTTATTGACGACTTAATTGCGCAATTATAATCCACACTTTAATCCTGATATTAAATCCCGCAATAAATCAAAAATAAATCTCAATTAAATTTTCCATTTTTTAAAATATTAAAAATTTCTAAATCCTCATCTTAACTGATATCTTCATTCTCAACGAGCCATATTTAAAACACCTTTAGGACTAATATACTCGGACATTTATTCCTGGGCGTATTTTATCACCTGTTCCTATCGCTATTCACTCCACAAGTTGCATTTTCACCTGATTTATTTCTCGCCATAGCCCACTCCACTTCATACCTTAACGTGACCGCTGAGGATTGTAACCTGTGCGAGGTACGTGAGCTCAACTTCCCTCAGAGACGTGATTATTCATTAATTTAAGACATTTTACTTCCACTTGTTTATAACTGCAATCTTACATAAATTTTTAATAAATATTTAATGCCCTTTACTGTTTCTTACGTTATTAACGTTAGAGCTAGTTAAAGTACGTGATAAAACGATGAGTCAAATGTCGATTGCTTTCTAATATGTCTTGCGAGAAAAAAAGAATTCGGAAATTGCTGCGATTTGTTATGGCTACAAAATTGATGTTGCTAGAGTTAAATTAATCAGCTCTCTCAAAACAATTACGAACAATTTCGGAATTTTAAGATTATATAAACTGAGCAATAATTATCGAATACATTGAAAGTAGATTTAAAGTTTATATCACATATGTTTTTTAGTTTTTAGTAAAATGTCTTTTGATTTACAAATAATTTTAAAAAAGTAGTAAATAAGAAAATAAAATCAACAAAAGTAAAAATTTCATTTAAAAAAAAAAATTAATATTGACATTGGTGCATCCTTTCAATCAAAGAGAAAGCACGCACACTCCACTCAACTTCCAACCAAATATTTATCCAGCTGAAAAGTTTTCAACTTTTCCATCTTAATCAATTATGCTTAAAATCAAAAATATAAAAGATAAAAAAAATTATTTTAGAAAAAAAAAATTTCTATTAATTTGAAACAAATTTAAAATATGCAAGATTTGTATACATTTCAGTTTTCTGTTGAAGTTTGTGTCATTTTTGCTCTTTAAAAATTATCATTATTTTTTAATTCCAAACTTATTGCTTGCAGTTTATTTTTTATTCTAAACGTATTCAAACATTAATTGCCAAAGTTAGCGAGCAAATGCAGTTAAACTGATTGAATTTCAAATTGGTCTTGACGATAAAGAATTTAATTATCATGGCTAATTTCTAGAGAAAACTCGTGCACGCGTGAATCACATACTTTCAACTAATTTTTTGCTAAAAATTATTTATTAGAAAAAATAAAAGCTTTTATTCATTGAAATTTTTTTTTTAATGTTATTCTCATTTTATTTGGCAAAATGCTTCAATTAGAAATCAAGTTTAATTAAAATCTAGATACACACATGAGTGCACATTTAAGAAAAATTATAAATATTGATTTTAATTACAAGTTTGAATTAATGCATGGGCTTAATCAAACAAACTAAATTAAATTTATTTAAAAATCACAAAGTAATTCATTGTCAAATTTTGCTTTATCTATACTTTTAAGTTGCAATATTGTTTTTAATGAAATCATTTTAAAACTTTCTTTTACTTTTCTTTTCAGCGGAAAAATTGTTCGACAGATAAAGTCCGAAAGTCGCTTTTATGCTATTTTCCCTTTTTCAATGGGTCTTTTCTATCAATTTCCCATTCAACCTATTCTTATAGCTCTGACAATATTATCAGTGTTGTAATAAATGGTTGAAAAGTCTCTACAAAAAAATATACTGTACTGACGAACGGTTTGAAAATGAGAATTCTTTTCAAAAATTGATTTTTCCGTATAATATTCAATAATAGAAAACAAAATGCACTATCGATTGAAATCAGTTGCGTTCGCGTCCCATTCTTTCTCCTTTAAACGACATCATTTTTAAGGCCAGTTTAAAATCAATCAGGATGCAGGTGACGTGATTTTCAACACTAACGGGTCCCTCTGAAACGGGAGCTTCTGCAGACCCACTTGACTCTTTGGTGACCCATTGGGAGTACCTAAATTCGTCTTTTCTAGGTACCATCTTGTCGTTATTCGAGAATCTAAGCCAAGCAGTTCTCTCAAGAGAATCATTTGTTACCTGGACGCAACGTTCGCCAAAGTGTGTAATGAATCGCACAAAAATTTTAAAGTCAAATTGAGAGGAGAAGCAAATCTATTCTAAAACTAAATTTGCAAAAACGAAAGAAAAACACGCGATCAATGCTCGAAAACAGTTTTAAATATAATCAACTACTCAAATAAATTGAATTGTAACTCGAATGATGAGTTCATATAAATCGATTTCAGATACAAAATGAGCTTTAATTATTTACCAAAATTTTAGATTATTTTTCTATTATTAATTACTATACAATTAAAAATGTTTTTCGATTACCAGCTTTTTGAAATCAATTACAAACCACCGTTGTTGATTACTCTTAATGAACCATTCACCTTTGCGGATCATTGAACACGAGACATGAGGTTTATGGATCAGCCCCTTTTTGATTAATTACCTCTCAGGTGCTAACACAAACCATTACCCACGATCAAGGATTATACGAGAATAGATTTACTCTTTGAGTATCATTGCCATCCAAGCGAAAGTTAAAATTCCATTTTTGATCTCAAATTGCCTTTTTTCTTCATTCTTCTCACTCATCAAATTCAATTTCAGATTAAATAAGAATTCCAATTTCAGCTTAAAACGCATTCACATCTCATCTTAACACGTGTTTCACACTTCTATCACCGACCGAGAAAAAATTTCCATTATTGCGTATGATAATGACTCGAAGAATGTAAAGAATGGTTACAAACAACAAAGCCGTCAATCAATAAACCAAAAAGTCAAAAGAATTTTTTTTACCAATAAATTGCCTTTTTTAAAAATCTGCAAAGATTTTCTTAATTTATTTACATTACAGTAAATTGGATTAGAATATTAAGCAAAATTCATTGTAAAAACACATAAGTTATTAATTTATAAATTCAAATTGTCTTGTTAATCCAATGTTGCTTTAACTGTTAATTTCCTTTGCAATTAAAAATGCAAATCAATTTTTTCAAAATCATTTAAATCAATATACAGCTAAGTAAACAATTTTCCTTTCTCAGAACTTTGTTTAAGTTGTATTATGAATTTTAAATCACCCTATTTTCCCTTTACTTATCTAATCAGGCAAACCATAATGTTATCACTTAAAGTCAGCATTTCTAAACAGTATTTCTCCAAACGGTCAATCGAAAAAAACATATTTTTTCTTTCTTATCCGTTGTATTATTAAAGGATCTTAATCTTAAAAGAATATGGTTTTTCTAAGAAAGTTGCAATCGCGATAATAAAACCTTCATAAATCAATACGAAACGATTTGATAAAATTCATGTAAACATTTCATTTCATTTATTATTCTTTTCTAGTGTTCATCTCACTTGATTGCCAACTTAAATTTTTTATACTTTTACTATAATGAAAAATAAAAAAAATCATGAAAAATGAAAACTGTACTCAACTTCTGATTTTTTCTTATCTACCTTGAACAAAAATTGATTTCGTAGATTTCGTATAAAAAAAAATAAACACAAACATTTTTCCAATCGCTTCTAAAATGCTAGAAAACATTCAACTATTTCTTGTCTGAATTTTTTTTTTTTATTAAGTTTTTTAATAAAAAAAAATTTTTTTTTAATAAAAAAAAAATTGCCTTTAAAAGCTGAAGACCATATTCGAGTAGAAGATTTTAAATAAATTTAATAAAATTATCTTTAAAAAAAAAATAAGTTTGAGTTTTACTTTTGGATTTACAGATCTATCAGCTGCTAGCACTCTTCAATTTCCTTCACGTTTACAGTAAAAACTTTACAGCCATTTTCACTTTACGAGGTTGTTAATATTGCGCAGAAAAACGATTTACAACCTTAATACGTATTGGAAAAGAAATAGAGAATTAACATTCACCTTGAGTGAAAAAAAATCTATAAAATAAAAGGCGCAAGTTCAATAAGGATGAACCTGATCGATTTGACAGCGTAATTTAATTTCATTACTGTATTGGAATGCTATAATAAGATTACCTTAGACAAAAGAGAATTTGAAAAATTTTCCAATAAACCACATCACACTTCATTTTTTCTATCATTTTTTTGGTATTACATTAAATAATATATGGTTCCATCTTCAACCTGACAAATGCCTTGAGGAACAAGGCAAGCTGAAGTAAAAAGAAAAGTCTATACTTTTTCTTATCAACACTTGCCATGCCGCCAACTAGGTACGATTCATGTTTCAAAACTATGAAAAAATGTTTTCTCAACACACGGAAATGTAACATTGCAAGCTTATGGCATCGTATTAAACACAAGAAAAATAAATAAACGTATTTGTTTGACTTAAAAAAAATCTTATTGCTTTTAAAACCATGGTCAAACCGCTTAATGATAAATGATTGCCAAGAAGAGAGTGTCGCATTACTTTTCTTTCAATTAAGCACTAATTAGCTTTCTCGAAACTTACGCTCTAATTGGTAGAAATCCACCCCTCTTTAATTATATCGAGTTTAGACAATTTAGACGAAACACGATCTCTTGAAACTAATACCTTAAAGCTGTCCATACCACATTTAAGAACAAAAGAAAAGTTTAATTACTAGAAAATTATCGAAATTAGAAAAATTGTAAATTAATTAGAAAATCTATACAAAAATTAGTACAAAACGCTGTCTGGTGTGCCGATTGGAAAGGATTAGTTTCAACACGACAGCAAAGCATAGTAATCGGCGCCAAGAGTTGAGTAATCAGTCGAAAGACGTAGATAGTGTAAGCAGTTGTACTTTATTTTCGACTGAGTCGAGTTGGAGTTCTTCTTATCTTTTTTTAACAGGTGTACGGTTAGTTTTTGTCAACAAAGTTAATTCGAGAAACGAACAAAAAAATCCTCGAAAATTCAGTTGTTTTCATCATTTTCGATGTTTACCCGCCTAAATACGCACAAGAAAATACTAAGATTAAACACGAAATTCCACTGAGAATTTAGTAGTGGTTGTTTGTAGGATAAATAACCAAACGGTAAAAAAAGACTACAGAGGGGAAATAAGTCAAATAACATTTATTTAATGAGAAGAATGGAAATACGAGAAGAACTGCGACATCTGGTGAAAAGAATCAACATCAACACACACATCAACATAAACAACCTGAAGGTATGCAAAAATGTTGAAATAACAAAAATATAAAATTAAATTTTTTACAAGATTTGCAATGAAAAGAATTGATATAATCAATGCTTAATTAAAAAATTTAATTATCCACTTAATATTGTTTACTCAATATTTCCTTGGAAATTTATTTTGAGTCGTTATAAAAAATTCTAAAAATAGGTAAAAAATATTATTCAATTTCTACTGCTACTAAAGTAAATATTTTTCATTGTCACGTGATCTAGTTTTCCATTTCCTATGCTATTACATTTTATGCCCTTCAGTGTGTAAACAGTGCGTCAATTAAGCATTTTTTTTATCAAAACCTACGAATAAGTAAATATCTTAAACTTTAAAATCAAATTTAAAATTCACAAGTAGTATCAACGCTTTAACTCACCTTGTAAACAAAGTTAACCACAGGGGTACATTATTCATTTATAATTACAGTAATTGAACCCGAAGTTGGTGTCGCCTTACATTTTGTAAGAATGACATTAGATGTCAAAGCTAAAGAGATTATAAAACCTAATCAAATAATAACATCATTATTTATATTATAAATATTCTCATGCCAACAAGCACTAAACTCTACATTCATCTACAACGTTATTGTCATAGGCAATAGTAATTGACGGGTAATTTGGAAATAAAAAGTCAACATTATCGACCAGTGCTTCCAGGCAGTTAAAAGATAATTCGGTTTCTCATTTCTGATTAAACAGGCCACTGTTAAACAAGAAAAGCCATTTTGTAAGTTTACATCTAATATTTCTTGTATAATTTTCAGTGTAAGTGGGTAATATAAGTTCTAAATTGATTATATTTACCTGAGAATGAGATTACGAATGATTGCTATTGTGTGTATAATTAACGTCACCAAACCTATTAAAAATTTGATTTATATGACGATCATGCAATAGTACACTTGAGAATTTAATGAGAGTGAAGACACCATTAGTTTATCACGATACGAAAAAATTGACCCTGATAATCGTCGACTCGGGGAAGGATTTCGGTCGAAGTTTTGGTGAAATGTTAACTGCAATTAAAATTCATCGACCACATGCTAAGAAGAAAATTGGCTCCAATCATTACATTCCAGTCATTTTTATCTCTCCGAGTCTAATCGCGCGAAAAGTCGTCAAAGTACAAAGAATTCTTTGTATTTTGCTCCCATTAAAAAGCTTTTTCGAAAGACGAGTTTCTCCTATCAGATTTTCATTTTAAAGGGTAAAGAATGTGAAATAGTTTCCCAATACACATTTTAGGTCAAATTAAGAAATTTATGTTTAGATCAAATAGTATTAAATTAAAACAAGTTTCATATATTTTCAATTACATCAAGATTATTGGCAATGACCATTTGGAGTTGAAATAATTAATAGATAAATTGACCTTTATTTCCTAATATATTATGCATTTTTTTTCTTAAATTTTATAAATTTTTAAATTTTAGTGATGAGAAAAAATATTCCGATTTTCTATTTTGCACTTTATTACAGTGCAAAAGTAAAAAAAAAAATTTTTTATTCACTTACCAATTCTCGAAATGCATTTATTGATTTGATTTCTTTCATCAAAACCAAGTCAATAAAAGCTAAAATTTTTTAGATTTGATAAGACGTAACTGTGCAACTCAAAAAGCAAGAGAATACGCAGTTCTGAATGTACCTATAAAAATAAATTTACTACTTGCAACGCAACACACAGTAAGCAAAACTCTAAACTACAAAGCAAAAGGAAAAATGCCGAAACTCCAGCATATAACTCAGCTATGCTTAATATAAGCAAATTATACGTCAAAGTAAGAAAAATAAATTTCTATTTTAGGAAGTTCAACCTTAGAGCTTAAAAAACATTAAAATGCATAACTTTTAGCAATAATAATAATCATATTTAGCAATATCTTGCATAAAACAGCAGTTATCAATTTTATAACACGATGGCTCTCAACTTTTGCATCCTATATAATTAGCCTTCTGGTAATAGTAACAATTTCCGCCCATTATGTTCGCACACCATTCAAAAGTTTTTTTTTTGGGGAATTTTCTTAGCAATAAACTTTTTAATGCTTTAAAAAAAAAAAAAAAAAAAAACTCAAACTCGCGCAGTTACTTTTTATGAGAGTTGGAAAATTTTTAATCATTTCACTTGTCCCTTGATCCTACTTTAATCTCGCTTTTCCAATTCAACTAACACTTAACTGTACCTTTTTTCTCATTGCATACATGCAATGGATAAAAACTTAACTTTTAGTCATTAACTCAAATACCGCTCAAAAACCCTTAATAAAACAATAAATGCGTTTTTTACTTACTTTCGTTTGCAATAGACTCACTTCGTTATATCGAAATTGTATTAATTAATTTGGCTCTGTGCTATTTTTTTCTTTTTAATTGCATTCCGTACATTTCTTTTTAACAAATATTTCTTTCTACCCCATAAATCAAAATTAAATTTTACTGACTTCAAACTAAACGGAAAAAAAATGGGTGAAATAAAAAAAAAAAGATACTCAACAGTTAAAATAAATAAAAACTTCATTTGTTAAAGTTTAAAACAAATTGATTTTTTTTACTTGCAAGTCAATAGTTATTTTAGTGATAACAAACACGATTGGAAACTCTACCTCGCTAAACAAACAAACAAATGACCAAGAGTATTATATATTTTACCAAAGAAAAAACCTTTCAAATCGATTTCGGCTGAAGAGTTTAGAAAAACCGCGTGGTAAGGAAAAAACTAAAGTCTTTTGAAAGGAGTGGAAAAAAAGTGAGTGGTTTAAAGTTTCGCTAAGTCAACTTAACTTTGTTGAAAATTGTCTTAATTTGTTCATGTCAATTAAGTACGCGTTTCAAAGTAGTAAAACGGTGGCTCTAAATGATGATTAGAAGCAGATGTCCTTTTTCTCTGGTTTCAGAAAAACACCCATCTCAAAAAGAAACGTTCACGACCCCTTGAATCTTTTTAAATCTTTTTTTTTTTCCATTCATTTTCATTTTTCATTGAACTAACCCTGTCCGACAACCTTTTTTGTCATTAATCTAATTAAATTTTATAGTAATTTAAGTTATTCAATTAAAGATTGCCCGTCATTTCGTTAAGTTGAAAAACACGGCTTTAAATGGGTACGTCAACTCAATTTTTAGAGAAAAAAAATTGTGAAAATGAAGGAGAACATTTCTTTAAAATATACTTGACTACAAATTAATTTTTTCCCCTAAGCAAAAAAATAAAGAAAAAAAATTTACAATTCTTATCGATAGCTGCGTTCAAGGCTCTTTTACTAAAAGTTGTATAAGTAGCCTTTTACAATCGGAAATGACGTCATATTTGTGTCATTACTTTTAAAATGCAAGCTCTAAAAGTTGCATTATAAAAGCCCTAAATTTGCGACTTATCCTTTTCATTTTGTGACTTTTGCAATCAGAAGCGTATGAGGAAACTCTTAAAAGTGCATTTTATAATGTATTTTCTAAAAATGTGTTCACAAAAAAATTGACTTTTGGTGAATTCTAAAAGTCACTAAAAGTCAAAATTATGCTAAAGTGAATTTTAAGGTTTGAACGCATCTAATGTTTTGAATGAATTAAAGGAGAAGTTAATACAAGAATCAAATTCAACATTTGTATTAGTGCAATTTATATTTTATGCAAGTTATTTTATTTTCAGTATTGAAAAATTAATTAAAATTCGCCATTTAAAACGTTAAATTGATTAATAAATAAAAAATCTAATTCAATAACAATTTACCAAACTGCATTGTGCCAATGTGTGCTGTTTATTCTTTTTCAACAGCTTTTCTTTTCACCACTCATAACACAGCCATTATTGAACTTTTATA
>JAQFZU010000916.1:0-17552 GCA_034696185.1 Henia vesuviana | reverse complement strand
AGTTAACTAATAATCAATTTATTTCTTTAAAATTATGCAAATCGGAGGGGGTCAAGTAGGGAAGCACTCCTTGTTAGTAAATCTCTCGAATGTTACTTCAGATCCCGAAACTCAATCTACTGGCAGCAGTAATACCAGTATAATAAAGGAAGCAGAAGCAATTGAAAATTGTCACTTCAATGAAGAAGAAAAAGTCTTAATTTATAAAGTAAAATATTGATATTTTAACATTTCATGATTAGAGTATTTGTTTTAATGCAATATTTTAGTTGAACGAAATGCTTCAAACAGACGACAAAGCAATATTAGAATTATCTCCTGAAATTCAGGATGTGTTAGTTGTTGCAGTTCATAAATACTTCAAAGAATGTACATTAAATACCCCTTACTGATTGGTTGATATTGATTTATTTTATATTTTAATAGTAAGTTCGTTGGGTTTTGAAGATGTCATAGAGAATCCAGTTAAATTAGCTATGAACAATTACTTGACACCGATCAAATTCCCAAATGGGATTATAGAAGAAAGTTCTAATTACTTAACACTTGTTATTTTCGGGCCTCCAAAGACCGGTATTTTCTTTTTTGTATAGTTTAGTATAGTTGTTTTTTAAGTGTTTTTACCAATTCGGTTAATTTGCATTCAGATGAACTACAATCTTATATTATGACATCAGTTGCAGAAAGATTTAAAACAAAAGCATTTATTATTGATAATCTCATAGAAGAAGCCATTGTTTCTGGAAGTTCGTCCGTTGCAATGGCTGCTAGGGAAATTTGCAGGAAAAAAGCCAATGAAGCAAAAATTAAGATCAGTATGTTATATGTTACTTTTGTTCAAGAGACTTCATTGGGATATAATTATAACTTATAACTAAAAAATAGATTATAAAATAAATTTATATATAAAGACAAAACATTAAAACCAGTTTTCACAACTTTGATTATCTCTCCTAATATCAATTTTATTTTATTTTCATACTAAAGTGAAACATGTTTCAAGAGTGCAAAAAGATGGATCAGTCGTCGTGATTAGTATTTCGAAAGAAATGGTATTTATTTTGCGATATTTTTCAATTACTGTATTAATTGATAATAAAATATGATTTAAGCCCGTTAAATTGAACACTGCGACGATGCAAATAGGAAACGAGGAGCTCGTAACAACGTGGCTTCCACCAAGCATGATATCCTATTTAATACGTGACCAAGTCCAGGTAAATGAGCAAGATTTTTTGTTTTTAAATTAAGTTTTTTAAAGATATTTAAAGATAAAACATTTTGCTTCTTTAACTGAACTTGGGTCACTAATTTTATTAGGATAATCGCTATGAAACTGGATTGATATTGACAGGCCTTGAATCCAACTTCAGTGTTAATATTGTCGAAACAATTACGGCTCTTCTTCATGCATTCAGCAAGAAAAAACACTTGTACTTTATTTTATTTTACAAAACATTTTCTAGTATCAAAGAATACGAAACAAAACTAAAAATAGAAGAAGGTTTACATGTACTGAAATTTTTTTATTTTTGTAAATTGATTTTCTTTTTAAATCTTAGCATTAAAAAGTAAAAAGAAATTGAAAGACGAGGTTAAAATAGTAGAAGAGATGTCCGAAGACGAATATGACAATCTTTCAATAGAAAGAAAAGCAGAAGTAAATCACATAATTGAAATGATGAAAACCGAGTGGTCCACGAAGTGAGTAAATATAAACTAATAAATGTAATTCAAATTAGGGAATTTTGTTTTTGTTTTTATTAGCAAGACTGGCATGACGAAAGAAAGACGAGCTTCGCAAGTAATAGAAAAATTAAAATTTAGAAAATCTCTAGTAAGTACATTGGATATGTTTAATTATCAGTGCTCACTCCGTTTCTTTCAATTCACAGTTAGAAAGGCTGGATATAAAATTTCAAACCCTTGATGAAATTCCCGTTCCACAAGTTTCTAGCGATTCTGCATCAGTGACTGATGAAATGTATTCAGAATACGATAAAAATTTTAGCGCCCTTATTACAGCGTTGGAAACTTTTCGACCCACATCTTCACTAATATTTGGAGAACAAACTGAGAGAGTATTTCGAATCTAAAGGATATTATTTATAACTTTAAAATTAATTTGAAATTTCCTATTTCAGGAATCGGATGATTCGGATAAGAAAGAAAAGGATGGCAGTGAAACAGTACCGATTCAATCCGTTTTGGATTTACATTCGGGAGAACATAAACCTCGTGGATTTCCTTACTTAATTGCTAATATTTCAAATATAAAAGATCCTGCCATTTTACTTAATGCGGTACTTTGTTCGTTGCCATCGTTCGATGAAATTAAAGACGAACTAAAAGAATTAAGGAACAACGTGTATTGTCCACCACCGTATTTGCTTTCGGTTGTGATTTTTCCATTCCAAACGCGGATGCCAATCCCATCGATCAGATTCGATTTTGTCGGTCAAGCGGTCATTACTGACAAAAGAGAGAGTCTGGAATCAGCTGTTTTAGAAAATATGAGTGATTATATTGAAAAAAGTCGATCATTGTCGATTGGGAAGCCAGCAATATCTTATCGATGGGTGATTCCAGCTCGATCGCAATTGGCCATTCGAATTCGATTTCAATCTGCCGATATGGGCTTATTTGACCGAATTTTGCATTTTGAAATTCTTGGCTGCCGTCGTCGTTATCAACTGTTTTGCCGTGGAACGTGTCGACTTCCAGATATTCATCGAGAACCGACGACTTTGTTTGGCAATGTGAAAAAGGCAAAACGTGAAAATGAAATCACAGATTCGGCCGTTTATATTTTAGACACGAAAACTTTTGAATTTGGTCCGTTGCTGTTAAGTAGATCGGGAATGATTAGTGATTCTCTTATAATTCAGAATACAACTGTGTGGAATATTGTTAATACATCGGGAATGACAGTTAACATCTCGTTTTACTTGACGAAAGGTTCTATTTTTCACTTGGAGCCTTCTTCCATGGTGGTTCCTCACGGAAATCGGGAAAAACTCAAAGTGTGCGCTTTGCCAATGGAAGAAGGAGAATGTGATGATGAAGTTGTTTTTAACATTAAAGATAATCCCGATACACTTCGAGTTCAAGTTAGCAAATTCTTTCACAGTATTTGAAATTGTTAGTTTAGAGAAATGATTTTTTAGATGACATGTGTAGGTGCTAATCCAGCGATTGAATTAGAACCGGCCGAAGTGGTTTTTGATAGAGTTTTGCTACATCGACGTGAATTTAGATCGGTGAAGCTAATAAACAAATCTCTATTGCCTGTTTTTTGGAAATTGAATCCTTTAAACTGCACAGACGATTTCATTTTCCCAGTTAGTAATGGTGTACTCATTCCCGAAACAACAACAGATGTTAAGATCGGTTTTCAATCGACCGTACCAGTTATAAGCGTAAACGCAGTCAATATCGAAGTATTCGATATAGAAATTACTTTGCAGAACAAGATTTTACAAAAACTTTTAATTATAGGTCTATGACACAAATAATTGCTTGGGTCTCATCCAAACCGAATCTTTAACACTTACAGGAGAAGCGTACGATGTGGCCGTAGATATTACTTTTCCAAAAGGTGGTTGATTCGACTGCTATACATCATTATAATTATGTTTTACAATTTTTTAGGATGTCAAGAAAATGTTTTGGATTTTGGGTTCGTACGCGTGAGGGAAGAAATCAAATTAAATGTACTTATAAAAAACAAAGGAAAATACGATATTTTGTACAAGTAATATTGTAATTATCGAAATACGTGTGATACATCTTTAAAATGGAAATCTTGCAGATTTGTTTTTCTCAATTCACCAATAGACTTAGTGGAATCCCATAAGCTTTTAACTATTAGTCCCATGGAAGGTAAACTAGCAGCAACCGATCGATCTGCGATTTCAGTTCAGGTAATTGTTGTTTCATCCAAACAATGGCATAATCAATTAAAATTAAAGTTGAATTTTCTTGAAATGACTTTATATATTCACCCGAGTTGGAATCAAAACAGATTGACTTCGAAATACTTATATCTTTTAATAGTTTTCAGTCAAATGTAAAAGAGAATTAGTGATTTCTGAAGTTCCACTCGCAATGTGCAAACTTGTCGAACCACATATACGCGGCAGTACTAAAAACTCAATTGTTGCTGAAATACCTATTAAAATTACCTTAAAAGCTCTCTATTCGCGGTAATCTCTAGCAAGTGCTCAAAATTCCGTGATTTTGCATTTTGTTTTTGCTTTTTTTTAGATATAAAATTAGACCCGATAATGGCATTAACTTTGGTCCTGTTGTAGTAGGAAGCACTTCCAGTCAAACATTTTTCCTTGGAAATACTGGACCGTTTAATTTCGTATTTGACATCTACAAAACTCCCGCAGCTCATGGACCACCAAAAGAGTAAGTGACATTAAAATATTAAAGTAAACTGTGTAAATAAGTAACAACCATTAATTTTAGCGAGAAGACACTAAAAACTTCTAAAACTGCGGAAGCGTAAGTTAAGAGCATCCTAAGTATCATATTAGAAATTAATCAATAATTTTAATTACTAAAGAGAAACAAAATTAATTTTGGATAAGTTTGTAATAAGTCCTAATACTGGAGTTGTACAAATGGGGCAAGAAACGGCAATTAATATAGAATGTTTAACAGAAAAACCTGGAAAATTTAAATCGGTGAGATTATGTTCTCATAAGGAAGTACTACGGATCTCCCTTCCCCTTTCCCTCCGATCGCTACGAATTTAAACAAATAAATGGATTTATTTGTTTAAATTCTTAGCGATCGCAGTGGGGGTGAGGTCCATGGTACTTCCTTGTCAGTATATACACTGAATTTTGTAAAAATTTCTTTTTACAAACAGATAATTGTATTAAACATTGGGAACACCGACACGCAACATAATATTACGTATCTCATTATCGCAGAAGTTTGCATCCCAACTTTCGAATCAAAGAATTTGTCAGTTATATTTGAAGAACATCCTATTTGTCTAAATGAGGACGAAGTTAATGATTTAATCAAAGTAAAGAAAAAAAACTTGGTTTATTCATTTCTTGTTTAGATTTTTCTAAAAATTATTTTATTACAGACCGATGTTGTTGGGGTGTATTATCAACCAGAATCTTTATTCATCTTCCAAGATACGATGCTCGACACATCGCTCGAAGCCCATTTTAAAATCTACAACGATGGAAAAGTAATTATATAATTTGGAATTTGTTTTACTTTAATAATTTTTGAAATTTCATAGGTGCCTTGTAATATCACAGCGACCCTAACATTAGCAAAAAGATTAGAAAGTATGAATGTTCCCACTAGTTTCTCAATCTTACCTAGTCAGGCGACAATTTTGCCATTCGATCATATATTTCTGACCGTTGTATTTCTACCTAAACAGTTACAAGTATATTTTAAATTTATTTCAAAATCCAATCATTTCAACTTTATTTTATTGCAATAGAAATATGAATCACTACTGCAAGTTACATTAACTAATCCATCGCAGGAATCAGACGACAATATTCTTTCATTTAATTTATGCGGTGAAGGAGTTTTACCATTGGTCACTTTTACAAAACCAATTTGCCAAAATGATTCGTATTGCTTAACATTTTTGCAACTACTCGTGGGTGAAGTTCAAGAATTATCGTTTCAATTGAAAAATATAAGCGCAGTATCCTGCATGGTAAATAATAATTGAAAATGAAAACAATTATGTAATCGTTATTGCTTCGATTAGATCACCATGGAATTATTTGATCCCAGCACTGCTTTTTGGGTAACGCCCTTATCGCCCGAAATAAAGGTTGCTTCGGAAGACTTGGTTAACGAAAAAGATATCGATACATCTGCAACATCTTTTACTGATTCACGTAAACGGAAGAGTTTAATATTCATTTTAAGTTGTTAACTATTGTTGAATATTAGCGGAGGCAACATTTACAGAGAAAGGAACAACTTTTCCATTACAAGCGAATCAAACAGCAGACTTTGCTGCGTACTTTGCTCCCATTACGACTAAAAAATACAGTGCGAGCATCCGTTTTGACGTTTGGGGGAATTATTTCGATAAACCAATACTAACGTTAATGGGTGAAGGATGCGATGCAGATTTAGTAATTAAAGTTCAGGATGAATTAAATTTCGAAGATGTTGAAGTAATTTTTATATTTTATAATCGTCCAAAATAAAGTTATTATTTTTTTTAAATGTAGGATTCGAATTGTTGGAAACAACCGAGAAGATTTAATTATCTGGATTTGGGGCAATGTCACGTTAACGAAACGTATAAAAGAACAATAACAGTGATAAACAAAAGCTCGTCGGTAGCTCGATTTGAGTGGGCACTCAGTGATTTGTTGAACTTCTCTCCTCAGGCAAATATGGAATATTTCTTAGATATTTTGTTTGATGTTCGTTAATGTGTATTTGTAGGTTGGTCATTTGAAAGAATCGAGTCAAAAGGATATAACCGTAATGTTTCACTGCGATACACCAACTTTGATTACTGAAACGAAAATCGATTGCAACGTTTGTAAAATCAATTTATTGGAACCCAAACTTGAAGTACGAAATTTTTAAGTAATATTAAACTTTCATTTTTTAAGAAAAAATTAAATTTTATTAGATGGAACATTGGGACGACAGGAAAAAAGTAGTGAAATGGGTGAAAGTTTTAGCTGAAGATGAAGACGTACTTTTTGATGAAAATAACGAGGAGTATAACTGCTTTTACCTTCATTTTACTTTAGTTCCACAAATAAATTTAACTAATTTAATTGAAAAGGGAGGATACCAGAGAATACGTGGATAGAAAAAGAATAGAGACAGAGCCAGAACCTGAGTTTGAAGTAATTCCTCAAAGCGAGGAAACATTAAACTTATTGGTACACGTTCAAACCGCTTATTGTATTTATTCGTTGGATACCAAAGCACTTAACTTCGAAGACACTTACGTATTTGATTCCAGAACACTTAAGTATATTATCTCGTAAAATATTCGACAAATTTTATTCAAATTTCTGATTAAGTGTCTGTATGACGAACACCGGTACGATATTATTGGAAGGTAGATGGTTCGTACGAATTCGAATTAACAAAATGTCTACAATAGGTATTGTTACAATAGCAATTATCTAGCAATTTGCAATAATTTAATACATCCATTAGAAATGCCCGGGCCACATGCCTTCTCCCAAGAATATTTAGATACAAATGACTCTCCCATTACGATTACTCCCGAAGAAATTTGCATCAAACCAGAAAGTCAACAAATATTCCAAGTGAGATTCTTTCCGACTATCGTCGAGACTTTCGAAGGATCCATTAGAGCCACGTAATTATAAATTAAACAACTAATTGATTTTATAAACATTTTCTATTATTGTTTTCAGCATGAGCAATCTCTTACCGAACTCTCCACAGGCCCGAATAATAGTTTCGGCGTGCAGTTTATTACCATTTTGTCACTTCAAATTGGAATCTTCAGATTATATAACGGGAAACAGACGAGACAGACATCTTCGAATTCCACCGGGTATTATGCTGGATACTTCCATTAAAGTTATGGAAATTAATGTATCTGGGATAGGAATTGAAATTCTTAAGTAAACTTTAATATTTTTGAAAACAGTTTACACTTTAACTCCAACTATTTTAAAATTTAGATCATTTTCGGTTATGAATCCCACGAATTCAGATTATACATTCCAGTGGCAGAAACTGGAGCCGCATAACGATGATTTTACTTGTTTTAGTCCCTCGGGAAATCTTCATGCTGGAATGTCCACCCAAATTTCTTTTCAGTTTCGATCTCGAGTTATTGGAGTGACTGAATCGTTTTGGAAATTTCACTTACCGACTGTCAATTTGGTTGTGCCGTTTTTAATTGTTGGTTTAGTCAAAGAACCGGAGGTTTTTGCAAGTTGCTCTGCTATAACTATTGGGCCTTTACTAAAAGGTTGATCGTGATTTTTCTAATGAATTAAATTGATTCTGTCTTATCGTGAGTAGGTCAGACTTTTGAAACGAGTTTCGATTTACTAAATCACGACGACTGCCGTATGGATTTTGCATTTGACTCTGAATCGTGCTATACTTCGGGACGACAAATGCATTTACAAATATACCCAATGACAGGCGCCATTCCACCAAACTCCAAGTTGGTCGCAATTTTATAATTTCGTCTATGTAATACCGTACTTGTCTTTCGCAGAAACCATGTGAGAGTACATTTTAAAGCAATAGCGGCAGGATCATTCAATTTTACTTTAATTTGTAATTTACCCAAGCGAAGCACACCCATCAAAGTCAATGTTAAAGTTTTAGTCTATGAAATGAAATTACTCGTTTATTGTACATCGGGCGTCGATCGCGTTGAAATGCAGCCGGGCAAACCTTGCAGAATGGATTTGGGAAAGGTTTGTATCGCATATTATTTCAGACGCCTGCATTAAGTATTCGTAGGTAAATATAGGTGAAGTGTTATCGACGAATGTAGTTATTGTGAACAGTGGCGATGTGGGATTCCAATACAAATGGACATTAAAAGTAAGGCACAACAGGTCTAGCGATTTGACCGCAACGACATCCCCCGATTCTGGTTACATCAGAACGAATGAATCGGAGACAAGTTTGGTATGCGTAAAACCGAATATAGAATGCAGAGTGGAAGGAGTGGATTTTAAATTAAAAGTAAGAAAAAGAACAAAAAGAAATGTTCAAACACCTTTTCATAGATTTTAGGAGGCCCCTCGTATTTATTAAGTATTAGTGGCGATGGTGAATTGCCCGGTGTCTCGTTCAGCAGTTCGTTCGTGGATTTCGGATTTTGTTTCAGCAATATAAGCACTCAAGAAATAATTGTGACCTTGACGAATACTCATCGGAAATCTTTAAGGTTAATTAATTAAAAATTTACGACAACTTGACAAATTGATATTACAGTGTTCAGTGTTTGTACTCCTCAACGAATGCACTGAGCGTGCATTTCGAAACTGCAGTCTTAGCATCGCAGGAATCTAAAAATATAACTTTTGTGTTTACACCAAAAATGATTAAACTTTACGAGGAAAAAGTTCAGTTCCTCATCAACAGTCACATTACGAAAACTATTATGGTCTACGGAGAAGGAATCGAAATGAAGGTTGCAGTTGCGAATTTTCACGACAAAACAATTAAATTCGGGGCACTTACCATTGGAGATATGAAAAGAAAAACTATTACCGTGGTCAATTCGAGTAAAGCATCAATCAATCGACCATCATTTCTGTTGAGTGTGGATTCGGCAAGTCCGGAATTACGCGATTCTTTATCCATCTGTGGCAAATGTGTTCTCGTACTCGAAGCGATGCGTGGACAATGCAGTGTCGACGTTATTTTCGCCCCGAAACGTCGTGTCTCAAATTTTAAAGTCGGATTAACCTTTGTATCCGGGAATACTCGATTGCCCATTAGCGTTATTACAGGCAGTTGCAAAGCACTTGAAGTTACTCTGCTCGACTCCATTATATTATTCGGAGCTGTTGTGGAGAATACGACGGTGGAGCGTAAATTACTAATGAACAATACCGGAGATTACGGCACAAAGTCAATATATTTCGCTTCCTTGAATTATACATGTTATAAATATTTTTCTCTTTTAAAGGTTTCGTTGGGATGAATTTAAATTTTTTCCCGATTTTTCAATCACTCCTACAAGTGGCTACATAACTCCGGACAGTCAAGTTTCATTTACTATTTCTTTCCATCCAACAAAAATGAGCCAAGAAATTAAACGCGATGTGAATACGAAATCACACAAAGTGGTTGAAAGACAAATATTAAAATTGCAAACACATTTCAGGGTTTAAAGTGTTATCTGGAACAAGGTCATGTATTATCAGTTAGTTTAAACGGTTCCTGTATCGAAATTCCAGCCAGTGCGAAAATAATAAATTTCTCGACACCTGTGAGAAAAATGGATCGGCAAGAAATAGTTATTACAAACGATACGAGCGAAGTGTGGAAACTTCATCCTCGAATAAACGGTGAATCGTGGAATATGTCACCCGTGCTCATATTGAACGGCAATGAAACTAAGGCATTCGATATCGTTTACTCACCACTGACTATGACGCGTGAACAAACGCATCAAGTAACTGAATTTTGCAACCTCAAATTTTTAATTGTGACCTATCACTGGGATTTAGGGAAATGTTTTTATTCTCCTGCCAAATGGGTCTCATTTAGCATTTAATTTGCTAGGCCATTCTCTTCCTCCAACGGTCTCTGCAGTTATACAACGGGATATTCAATGCAGAACAGAATTTGTGGAACTGTTAACCTTAGATAATTGGTTCCCTACTTCGCACAGGTTTGTTTGTTTTAATTTTATCAATCAATTACCTAATTTTAGATTTTTATCAGGTTCAAAGTGAGAATAGACCAAGAAGGTAAATTAGATGCGAGTACATTTATAAATGGAATGAGTTTTATTGACATATTGGGAAAGAGAAAAAAAGATTACAAATTTAGATTTTATGCTTACAAAGTTGTTACTGTGCCCATCAAGGTCTTGATAAAAATGATGAATATCATTAATCAATAGCTATTAATGTGAATTTAAATTTCACCTAGGTGACTTTTCTCAGCGAAGAAACGGGCGAATATGAATTTTACGAGTTGTTGTACAAAACATACAAAGCAGGGCCAGAAGATATTCTCGAATTGATCAGTACTTTAAGGTCCACTTTTCGACGTTACATCGTAATGAAAAATCCATTAAAGGATCCAACAATTTTCACCGTTACTTGTGATCATAAAGAAATTCAAGTTCCGTCTTCGCTAAGCGTAGAAGCAGAATCGGAAGTGAGTTAAGAATGCTAACATCTGTTTTTGTTTGTCAGTGTAACTTCTGTTGTCTCGTCTTAGAATCGATTGACTTTGGAATTTACGCCATTACACATGGGAGAGGAATCCGCATGGATCGAACTTGTTTCACCCGACTTGGGATCTTTCGAATATGAAATTGTAACAAAATGTACTCACGTGGCACCTGAAAAAACAGTGCTGGTTTCCACCTTCATCGGTATGAGTTGTACCACAACTGTTCGGATTCCAAATCCATTCCCTGAGCAGCGTTTCGACTTGTCAATTAAGGTTATTTCGATTATATTTCTGTAATTTATAAAATTTTTGTTTAATAATTTCTTTGCAGATTGATAGTAGTGATTTTCAAGTAGAAAAACCTCTATTACCAATTACACCAGGTACTGCAGAAATGGTATTTGATGTCGTATTTGATCCATCTACACTCGGCGAGATCCAAGCAAATATAACACTTACTTCACCAACTACCGGTGATTTTGTAATTCCCGTAATCGGAACGGTTGTACCACCAAAAGCACAGGTTATTCTAATTTATCAGTTTTTCAATGAAAGATTTTAAAATATTTGCTATTATTGCAGGGCCCAATCATAATCAAAGCGGGTTTGCAGCATTCTATCACGACACGAAATCCTTTTAATTTTAATGTTATTCTTGAAAGTAGTGTTGATAATCCTCAATTTTCTATCGCACCTTATCCGGAAAATTTAAAATCTCGTAAAGTAAGTTTTCTTGGAAAAGAAAAAAATTTAATTTATAATGTTTAATTATAATTGTATATCCTTTTTTTTCCCAGGAACTAAAAATAATGATCTCTTTTGATCCTTTTCCAAATTCGGCCTTAGAAATAGCTACTGGCAAATTAATGATTAATGCTATTCGGGAAGATACGGGTGCAAATATTGTTCATTGGATTTACTATTTGCATGGCACTAAATAAAATGTAGTTATTGTTTTGTATTTAATAAATATTTTCATGGTTTAAAAAAGAAATACCATTATTAAGATGACACACACTAATAATGTTGAGAAAATATCTCTTCCATTTCAATAATAATCACCAGCGCGGATATAAATTTATAAAATATTCAATCATATTGCATATATTTAACCCAAAGTGTAGTACTTTACCATGCACCGCCACCATCAATATTACCATTAGCTATTATACGGTGTTGTAATCACATGCTTGCAGAATGCAGAACTTGAAAAAAATACGAGCGCATGACACTGATCATGACGACTTTGACGTCACTAAGTGCGTGATTATTACGTCATCTCATGGAAAGTTGTTTCCTTTTCCTTTTAAGAACTGATATTGGAAGCAGCCACTGTTTAGCACACGCTGTGGAAAATTATATTAGCAATGAAGATCTGGACATCCGAACACACATTTAAGTAAGTCAAAAGCAGTGTATAACGTTGATTTAAGATATTACATTAAAAAAAATTGGAATATTCAAAATATAGAATAGGGAAATAAAAATAGGTCAGTAATTTTACCGGGATTTTCAAGACATTTGACTGAAGATTGCGTAATGATAAAAACATAATTAAGTAAACACCCCGGGGTATATCGATTACTTAATATTGCAAATAACAAGTACAAGACGCTTTAATGTAACTATTTAACATCTTCACGTGTTTAACCTTAACTTTGAATGAACCAAAGAAGAATGTTCCGATTTAGTTATTTATACATTTTCTTTTTTTTTTGGCAGTCATCCGTGGGAAACTGTAACTCAAGCGGCATGGCGTAAATATCCGAATCCTATGAATCCATCGGTAATAGGCATAGATGTTGTAGACCGGAAAGTAAACGATGGAGTTCTATCGACTCATCGACTCATTTGTACCAAATGGGGACTCCCAAATTGGGTTAATAACGTAAGAAAAACTAAATATTTTTGTGTAAAAAATAATTTTATTATTTTAAAATTGTTTACGTTTACCGAGCAGTTGACGGGCGCTGACAAGAATTGTTATGTAAGTGAAGTGTCGGAAGTTGATCCTTATAATAAAATAATGACGATGAAATCTACAAACGTATGTTTAATTTGAATGAGAACCCAGAAAATAAAATTTAGAATAATTTTTTTTATTTTAATTTAGTTATCACTGCTTAAATATGTTTCTGTGGATGAAAAATTAACTTATTCACCTCATCCAACGGAAAGTGGCTGGTAAATATTAATTAATTTTAAATATTTAATTAATTTTACACCTAAATTTGATGTTTTATTTAGTACTTTACTAAGACAAGAAGCTGTTGTTACTGTAAAAGGAGTTCCCTTAAAAAATTACTTAGAAGAAAAAGTTACAACTTCGATATCTACAAATGCAAATAAAGTATGATTTTTTAATATTAATTTTTTGTATTTTAATTTAAAATTTTTTTTGTTTATTTCATAGGGTAGACAAGCAATGGAATGGGTAATTAGCAAACTAAACACAGAAGTTCAAGAATTCACGTCCTCAGCAGTTAAAAGTATGGACGAACTGACATCAAGTGCCAAGAAAAGTATGGATGACTTAACTAGTAACACTAAGAAATCAATGGATGATTTATCTCGAGCTTTTAAAAATGTCGAGGGGTTCGCATCTCCATTATCGAGTTCTATACCGAAATTATAAAAATAATTCTTAAATTATTTGCTTCTACAAGGAGCAAGATTCATTCACCACTCATGGGATTTTAATGTTTTCATTTTCTGAAAACAAACAAAACAGTTTTCTAGATGTTTACTTATTTAATAAATGATCTTATCGAAAATTATGAAATATGTTTATTTACAAAAAAAAACATATTTTACAAAAGTTAGAAAAATTGCACTTTAAAAAAATGAGTATATCAAAAATTAAAAATAGATATTTGGCAGTATGAGTATTGGATTCGAATGTCAATCTTCAAGCTCAACATCGATCATTAAAGGCTTTGGATCCAATGGAAGAATCCCCGACGCCCTAATAATGGCAAGTTTTTCTGGATGGTCCTCGTTGTCAACTTTGAGGTTTTCGATTTTATATACGACATCCATTCCGTCAATAACCGCACCAAATACAGTGTGTCGTCCATTCAACCAATTAGTTGAGGTTGTAGTGATAAAGAATTGGCAGCCGTTGGTATTTTTTCCTATTAATTAATTTAATGTTTGAAATTGTTATAAATTTATGGTGATTAATAATTGCCTGCATTAGCCATGCTAATCAGCCCAGCTTTCCAGTGATTAATTTTGAAATTTTCGTCATCGAATTTCTCGCCATAAATGCTAATGGAACCACTTCCATCGCGAGCTGCTAAATCGCCACCTGAAAATGAATAAAGCCGTGAAATTAAAACAATGCAGTTCGTTAATTCCATATTTGGTCCTCGAAACCTTGAATCATGAAGTCCTTGATAATCCTATGAAATGCAGTTCCTTTATATGTTTTTCCTTCATGTCCAGTTGTGGCCAAAATTACAAAGTTTTTAACCGTTTTCGGTGCAATATTACCGAATAAACCGATAACGATCCGACCCGCATCTTCACCATCAATGTCCACATCGAAGAAAACTTTATCAGTGACGTCAGCAGAAGATGAGTTGGCCTGTTAGAAAAAGATTTTTTTTTTTAAATGTGAGATTTCTGTATATCTAAGTTCTGTATTCATTTGTGGTGTTCAAAAGTTAATCGCACTTCCTTCTACTATTAAAAGACAATATTTTTGTAATATTACCTTCGCGCCAACCAAGTAGACTAGAGATGCGAGGAACACAAAGAATATCATTTTCACCACAAGATGGACTCAGCTTCAAATGCCACGAATGCTTTTTCGCGAGGTTATCGCTAGTTGGTATCAGTATCGCATACTCGGTAGGCTGCACAAGGTGAACAAAAATTAACTTCTTTTCGTTTATTAATATTATTTAATG
Source organism: Henia vesuviana (assembly GCA_034696185.1). Classification (NCBI taxonomy): domain Eukaryota; kingdom Metazoa; phylum Arthropoda; class Chilopoda; order Geophilomorpha; family Dignathodontidae; genus Henia; species Henia vesuviana. The sequence continues at coordinate 2,751 of JAQFZU010000916.1, read as the reverse complement.
GAAACATCTAATAATATTTCATAATAGAAATTTGAAAAATTTCACAATGACGTTTTTCTTACGGCGAATCAGAAAATACTATTTTAATTTATGCGAGAAGTTTAAATTTATGTACCGCGAATTTTTGAACGCTTAGTTTTCATCGCAGTTGAATGTTTGTATATTCTGTGATTTGGAACATTTTTGGAAAAAAAAACAGACATCGGTCTCATAAGGTTGTAAGGATATGTAAGGTTAGTATTTTAAATTCGTGTCGTTTATTATTATTTACTTTATTAGTTAAGACGAGTTTTTTCCCCAATTTTTATCCAAGTGTATGAATTTATTGAGAAATGTATAAATTGATTAACTTTAAAATTTTCCTTTTTTCTTCGATTGTATTTTGATAAATTGTAAATAAAGGAAGACAAGTTGGAATTTAGATTTTTGGAACAAGTGTATTTAAGCATCTCATTCGTAGCACACTAATTACGAAACACAAAATATATGCATTCTAGGGGTAGTGATTATGGCTTTTTCAAGGCTCTTCTATCATGTTTTTGACATGGCAGAAGAATCAGTAGCTATTTAAAATTTAAAATGTTTTGGTTGAGTTTTAGTTTTATCTCTTATTCAAATGTATAGCATAAAACTAAAACTCTACTAAAATGTGAAAAAGTTTTAAATTTTGAATGTAGCTTTGAGGATAGGTTTTATTAATGCCAATAAGAGCTAACTAGAGTTTAGGTGAATTCTTGGTAAAAAAAAAAATCTTCAGTTTGATCCAAAAAATAATAAATTTTATTTTGTGTTTGATCTAAAAAAACTTTTAATTAATTTCCAGAATTTGATGATTCTCCACAGACATTTTTACAGTTTTTTAGGATCTTTTGATAAAATTCTCGGACTTTTGAGACCTTGAAAGCATCGAAATTACAACTCTTAAATTTACTTTGTGCGTTCGAAAGAAGTTAACATAAGTTGTAACGAGTTTTGGGAAAAGTTGCAACGAGTTTTGAGCAAAGTTTTGACAAGTTTTTGGCAAAGTTGTAACGAGTTTGGGCAAAATTATGACGAGTTTTGGGCAAAGTTGTAACAAGTATTGGGCAAAGTTTTAATATATTTTAGCAACTTTTCACTAAGTTTTGTCAAAAGTAGCCTAACCTTTTACTCTATTAACATTGACTCTTGGTAAGTTGTTTTATTGTATTATATTATTACAATTTATTAATTATATTTAATTGTAATATAATTATATACTCAGAAGAAATTCATCACATTAGGATCAAGTAATGTAAAAACAATGAGAAATAGAAAAATGTTATTTTGGGATACCATAATAGGGTACCCCATTTGAGGTATATCCCAGGTTTTGTCCAGACCCTCTGGATCTCTTAATCTTATAGTTTCTCAATCTCATCAACTCGTTCATCGGTGATCCTTGATTAGTAGCCGATAGTCAAAAATGTAATCTGAAGGAGTGTTGTAGAGAAACCAATTGCATAAATTGGTGCATCTGTAGGACTAGATATTAACAGTATTTTAAAATCTCGTCTATTTCGATTCATTTCGATTTGTGTCATTTTGACTCTTAAAAGCAAAGACTTAAGTTGCAAGATTGAGAAATGGTGTGGATGAATCTCAGATTCTGAAGTGATGATGGCACTTGTTCGCTAGCAATTTATGGAAAATGGCAATTGACTGCGATTCGTAAGTAAAAAATAAGGTATTTGTAATTTTATTGAAGAATATATTTTTAATTTTAATTTTAGGAGGAATACTAAAGACGACTACATCGTATTGTTTTGGAGATATCATCTGTAACGACTGAATACTTCAAACGAAGAATCGAAAAATATTAGTGAATATTAATAATAATTAAATCTTCAAATTATTACAATTTTTTGCTTCAATAATTAATATTTATATAAAATTGATATATCGCCCATATTTGTATGGAAATATACTTACATTTAGAAATAAGCAATTTAATAATCTAATACGGTTACAAATATGTTAAAATATTGTTTAGAACTTTACAATGAAAAGATTGGTAATTTAACAATATTTTCGAATTGTACTCTTTATTGGCGATTTTTGTTTTTAACGATGAGAATTAATGAGACTGGAAAACTTAAATTAATTGGTCAATAAAACGGCATATTCTGCAATTATCGACATCGACTACACAGTGGGATAATTCGATCTAAGATCACCAATGAAGACAAAGATCAACTCGCACTATATTTATCAATTTAAAGTAGATTGCAAAATTTCTCGTTTTCTACTTTATTAAATCAATTATCTGTGTTTCTGCGAAATTTTAAAAATTTGTACATCTCTTAATCGATGGATAAAAATTAGTAATGTTTAAATTTGGGCTTTAAAAATATGAAATACCCGGAGTGTTGCTGTATAGTTTAATTTTAACGGTTTTTCTTTTTCTATTATTCTGCAGTTTTTATTTATGAAACCATAAAATTGCACAAAATCTACTGAAAGTACAATTCGATTTAGTCTTTTTTAGAATTTTTATAGGTTATTCGGGTCCATGCATTTCCACCATAGACCCGTGGCGACATCCAGGAGATTAAAAACATAACTAATTTTAAAATGATCGTTTTTCAAATATTCAATAATTTCTACAATTTAATGTGAACATTTTACTTTATAATGGTGCATGCATTTTTTCCATAGACAGTGGCGACATCTAGTTTTTCAAAAACTCATTAATTTCTACAATTCGATGTGACTTATTTTACTCTTTAATGT
>JAQFZU010000915.1:0-17555 GCA_034696185.1 Henia vesuviana | reverse complement strand
TAAAAAAACATTTTAAAATTATAAATTTATTTAATGATTGGTAATAATACCTTTTTTTCGGGAAGCCATTTGTTTATCACATAATTTTGCAAGTGCGGATTATTGGTCCAGTATGTTGAGGTTTTTAATATGTCAAGGTTGGTATTAAATTCTTCTTCGGTACTTGACCAAGCAATTGTATTTAGATGTTGCTTGACAGCATCCTGGTTGTCTCCAACACCATTTGCAGCTTTCCTGCACCACCGATTCCATGCTTGTTGTCGGTGAAACGCACAAATAAACATTAAGCAGCCTTAAAGAAATGGGAATATATTTATTTGAATGTAATTAATAGTTTCAGCAACATTACCAGGAAAAACAGTCTCTACTGCATTGATTTCTGCTTCGCAAAAATCTGCAATGCCATATTGTGGATTCCAATTTGGATTCCAACCCTTAATAATGTGAAGAGCTTTTGAGATTGATACTTTTGTTTCATCCACAGTTATAAAATGAACTACTGGCAGGAATCCAAAATTCCCTTGCACACAAATGGAAAATAATGGTAATGCGTATCGCGTCGTTTTGTAAGTGGCGTCAATCAGGAAATTCTCCTGTCCATAACGCTCCAAAAGCCTTTTTTGTTGGGAACTTTGAAAAACCAATGTTATACTACTTTCAGCAGTGTGCTGTTCAAAAAAAAACTTGTTTTCTGAATTTTGTTTAGCCCAATCCTCAAGCAACTGCTGCACATTTTCTTGATCAATTGATGAGTGCCTAAAATTAAATTTTTAATAAATAAAAATTTGTAAATAATTAATTGACTTGCCGCAAGTTTTTTTTTGCTATATACATATGGTTTTGAATGTCTTTTAGGATAGGTTTAAGACGTCTGGCCGGTAGTTGACCATCACTTTCTAGCTGTTTTGCATAAACAGATAAAAGGTCGCGAACTTCTTTGGTACTTAGCAATGGATCATCATTGATGAGGTCATGAATTTTTTTAATTAAGCGCCTGTCAATATGTTGGGACTCTCCAGCATGCTGAAAAATAGAATTTAAAAAAACATTTATTTATTTAAATGTTATTAATAGAACTTGTACATACTATCCCAACTGGATGAAATTTGTGGTCAGAAATTGCAGGGAAATTTATGACAAATAATGTAGTCGCTGATTTTATTGAAGTTTGCTTGTCACTATTAATTATCGCAGATATTTCTGCACACTTTTTTCTAAAACTTGTGGCTTGAATGTTGACCTAAATATAAATATCAGGATTAAATGAACTCTATATGATCTGGTAAAAATTCACCTCAAACTGATTAAATCGAATTATTTCCAGGTACGTAAAATTTGCAGGGCAATTCATTTTTTTGGTTTTCTGAAACCCGTCTCTAACTTTATATCCAGGATGGTCAGCACAATGCTTCTAAAATTAAATTTCAAATATTATAAAGCATCCATTTAATGAGAGTCTCGAATCAATAAATAAAAAAAGCCTGTTTTCTGCTTGTCTTATACTTACTTTAGACATTTTATTTCTAATTTTTCTACTTTCCTTTCTTCCCTGATCATAGTCCATTCCATGTTGGCATTCAAACGATTTAAAACCGACAACGATAAATGGTACACCATCGGATATAATGCTAAATCCATGGGCTAAATATCTCCACCTTATTTTTGCAGTTTCCAGAGTTTGCTCTATGCAGTATATATAAAAATTATTAATTACAAAATTATAACTTGTGGTGTGTGCACCTATACACAAAATGTTCACATAGATATACAGATATGTATGCGTTTACATTTGGCAATAAAGATGATTTGTAAATCTGTTTGACATGGCAGCAGAATTTACTTAACACAAATAAAAAATTAGAAATTATTTTAATTTCCAGAATAAATAGTTTTGCTAAATACAATACCATACCTCTTTTCTCAACTGAAAATCCACTGGATCGCCTACAAACAAAATGAGTATTAGTCGCCATTTCAAAAGTTCTGATAAATGTTTCCGTTTCTTCTATTGTTGTAGCGCAAGCCAATAGCCGTTGATCGGGTGAATTACTTAACAATGTAGAGAAATCACTTAAGGAAGAGCAGGCCTTTGAGATAGACTCCGCCATTTTTTAAAACTCAGTGCATCATGGGACCGGCCATTACGTCATATCCGATTTTCTGGTTGGGTTGGATTTAGTGCTTACCGTTAAAAAAGAAGGAAAACTTACGGTCAAGGAGCAAATTGATGATTTCGCTCGCAAAAAGTCGTCAGACTCGAATGTAAACGAAGATAAAAAACATATCATTTACATACCCGCGGCCTTGATTACAGTGGGAAAACGAATCGGTGTGTGGAGTGGAGCATCACCTGCTAAGTTATTAGCTCGAGGCTAGATGAAGTCATTCAAGGAATTTTTGTTAGTGTCGAGTGGGTTTTTGAATATACGTTGACAACATATCAGGGCGTGTGTAAAAGGAGCGATAAAATTTCCCTTTCGAATAATCAATGCGATTTCTCTACCCGCTTTTAAGAACGGATCTCAGTTGTCATTTATGAAGGTGAGCAAAATAATCGCAAAATCATTAAAAGAAAATATTTTTACAGGTGAAAAATTTCAAGTGAAATGGCTCAAATATTTAACATTTCTTTACCAAATTCTTGCCTAATATAGCAAAGCTCTTCGGAATCGCATATTTTAAAGGAAAAGTAAAAGTGGAAATTTTTTTAAAAAATTTTATTTTATTTTTTAAATTGAATTTTTTAAATATTTTAATTACAAGGTAAGTTTCGCAAGTATGTGAATATATTTTATTTAAAGGGATTTAAGGTGGAGTTTGATATATTCTCAAGGCCGCACGGTTCAAGGGAATATCTTTCTAATTTACACTAATGATAAAACAATTTTTTGTTCCTTAAATTATGTCCCGACTTATTTACGTGTGCAGCAGAGCCATCATAATAATATCCTGCTGAAAGGCAATCCTTTAAACCCGGCACCAATGTCAAGTGAACAGTTTGTCCCCTAAAACTAGAAAATCACGGTTTTCGATTACAAAAATTATTTGAGAAATAATTCAATTTCGTTACATTAATTCTTTTTTATTCCCAATTTAATTTGTAGCCAACATCTGGTCGTTATGGTTTGTTGTTATTTTTTATTTATTTCCGGGTTTAAGGGATTATATTTTAAACACAACACAGGTTTTTATACAATTATAATTTATTAAAATTCAATCCACTATTCAATATAATGACTAAGTTTTTTAATTTTTTTTTTTAAATTTCAATAAATTTCTCCCTTCAGGATGTGAATCACAAGGTTATTATTCTTTTAAAATCAACCCTTTTATGCTTTATATTGAAAGAAAATCTTTTAACTATCAGTTTAATCAAAAAAGAATTTTAATTTGTTAAAAGATTTTCATTTAAGCGTGAAAATGTTTATTGAATTAAAAAAAAATTATCCAAACACGAGTGGAAAAACCTTTGTCATGTGAAAAAAGGAGCGGATTTTCTTTTTACCTTTCTTTTAAATACTGAACAAAGAGTTAAATCTAACCCGAGGAAAAATAGTCATTTAGAACTATTTATACTTTAATAAATTATAATTTTCGTCTTTGTTTTATTTACTGGCCCCGATTTAGTGCTTTGCTTGGCCTCACCAACATCATTTCTCCCTCATTTCAACGGTTGGTGCCTTGGCATATTTTCCCACTTTTATAAACAAATGTACTGTACAAAAGTGTTTATAAAATAGCCCTAAGTGGCAAAGACCTTTGCCCTTACATTAGACTAGTTTTAAATGAAGAAATTGAACTGAAGGGAAATTATATTCCTAGTGACTCAAAATATGTGTAACGAATGTGACTAAGAAGGAATAGAAATTATATATAGTTTGTGTCGTAAAAATAAAACGATTACAATGCTGAAAGGATGTTAAAAAATAGATGGGGAAAAAATTTTCTAGGAAGTTTTTAATGGTGAGAATTATGTTACAGTAAATAGGAGAAAAGAATGGTGTGCAATTTGCTTTTTTATTTATTTTTATTATTTTTTTTTTGTTTTGGTGTTGAGAGATAATGTTTTTTTTTAAATTTTTTATTCCAAGTGTTTTGGACGTCAATTAAAAAAGTTTGGCTGCAAAATTCAAAACGTACAATTACATACTCACATTCTTTGCATGGGTGTTGGCATTAGTTCCAGATTATAAGTATAGAGTTTGTTGAGTTTACAGTTACAATTTTTTTTTATATAAAAAAAATATTTTTTTTTTAAATGTAAAATTTCTTTGTTGAATTTTCATTGATTTTCAAACAATTTATTATGTAACTGAATTTGGTTACTTGGGTGTGTCTAATTTATTTGGCGAAATAAAATATCAAAAAACCAAAAAGAGTTTTACAGCAAAGGCGTGTTTGGCCTGTGGAATATTTAAAAAAAAAAACTTGATTTTTAATACCCAAGTAATTTTCATTTGGTTGCAAAGGCTTATTACTTTCAAAACACGTTTACTTCCCTATGGGAAACGAGGAGTTTGTGACCTAAGTTTATGTTATCAAGTTCGTTCTTTTTAATTTTATTATCAATTTTTTTTTCCTCGTAAAAACTTTTCAACTCAGTTAAATGAAGAGGAAAAATAATTTTTTTTATAATTTTTTTTTTTATATTTCTTAGCCATTTTATTTTAACGTGTGATGAGTGAGCGAAGAATGTTTGTGTTCGAGTTACACTGAGTCATCTGTTTTCCATTTAACATTTTATTTTTATCTTGCGAATGATTTGTTTAAGTATGATCAAAGGATAGTTCAATCTGTCACTTATCATTTCCTGCGTAAAGCATTAAACCTGTCGCACTTTAATTTAGTTTGAAGAGTTTAAATTAATTCACTAAATGAATATGAAATTAACGTGTGAAGTGCGGATTGTTATTTCACACAATTTTTTTAATTTTATTTTTTAAAAACCGATTTAGTGCTATTATCCACTTCCTTGTCTGAAAAACATCATTCGAGGAAGTGAAATTAGCCAATAATAAAAAAAATTCAATGAACTGGCATTACGTAAACAAATAAATTTAATTTTTTTATTTTATCATTTCCAGGTGAAGAAGAAAAAATTGAAAGTTATGGAACGATGGACGTAGTTGTAATTACAAGCAGACGAATGCCAACAGCAATGGATGATAATCTTTTAACCAACAGAGGCAAACTGCTCAAGTTGGCTGAAAATATAAAAACGAGGAAGAAACCAACTCACAGAAAAACATTAAATCTAAAACAAGAAGATCCAAGTTTCACCAACATCGAACATTTAGTTTTTGGAACTTACAGATCTCGCACGTCGCCGGCTCAAGTTTCAAATTCGGGTGAAAAATCTAAAAAACAGGAATGCAATAAACGACCGAGTCCAACAGCACTGCACGACACCACAGTTTGGTATCATTCTTTAGATAGAAGCAGATTAGTCGAAAATGGCGCCGTGTCGGATCATCTGCCAAACGGTGTCTCTAAACTCACTTTGGATCTCGATACTGACAGAGTTTGTGACGACGACGATCAATGCGAAATTGGCGGCACCAAACAACGACCCGTTATTTCTCGAAGCAAACAGAAACCGCCAGTGCATTTAAATACCAATAGAAGTCCACCCACGCGTTTGCCTTCGTCTCCGAGTCCCAACACATCTCAAGTCCAAATTAATGAAGATCAATCGAATAAAATTATAGTCAAAGTGGAACATTCTTTCGAATCCAAATGTGCTGAAAACGAATTAAACGTCACGTCGGTTTCAGTCAATGCTGTCACGGCAGATGGTTCGTCGACATCCTCGTCTTTGAGTAACGGCACTTTGGTGTCGGAGCCGAGCGTCTTGAGCGTCGATTCGATTCAAGGACGAATTTCGCCGCCACAATTACCACCATCAGTGACAGTTAAACCCAATTCGAAGAAAGTAGAGCAAAAATCAGAAGCAGTTAAACTTGTAAATAATACAAATGTGAAAAATCAGCATAAAGCACCACTTACGGTGGCAACAAATAGGTCAGCTGTGTTGAGACAGTCTCGTATCACCGCCTCCACCAAATCCGCTAACAGCAATTTAACTAAATCGAATGTCCAAAAGTTAACTCAGACCAAGAATGATGGAGTTCGTAAACCTTCTTCGCAAAAGACAACTTCCTCTTACAGAGCACCATCGAGTTTGAGCGGGTCTCGCGGGGGATCGTTGAGTGGTTCTAGAAACTCACTTTCGAGTTCGCGAGGCAGTTTAGCGAATGCTTCGACGTCGACAACAAAAGCTTCGTCGTCCAAATTTCAGTCAAGTAAAAGTGTAAATCACAAAATCAACAAAGGACCCGAATCAAATGTCTCGTCAGCTAAAAAATTGGATAAAGTCGGTCCATCGTCAGTAACAGTCAACAAGATGTCGGGAAAACCTTCGATAAGTTTGAAAACTTCAACAGTAGGTCCTCCATTGCCGGCTAAAACTCGTTCCAACACAAATCGCCGACCATCGACTGTAACTCGAGTTCAGATTTCCTCTTCCAATAGTAATTTACCCAACGGTAATATCGTAAACAACAAAACCAATATGGAAAATGCAAATATGGAAGTCGGATTGACTTTGGCTGTTGTCGGCAAAGAGACGTCGAACATCGACAAAACTCCAATATCAGATTCTCTTCCGTCTTCGATCGAACGTTCGGAAAATAACGACATTAAGCACATGGAGTCTTTGGATATTTCGCCGGGTTCGCCGAAGGACATCGACGACGAAGTTCGGTATATTAAAAGTTTGCCATCGCCATTGAATTCTCGTTTGGCCAACAATGGATCGGATAGAAATTATAGTTTGGAGAGACCAAGCAAACCTTTGTACACTTGGTACGACTCACGAAGAAAGGGATTGCATTTCGCAAGTTCATCCGACAGTTGGTCGAGCGAAAACTCGAAATTGAAAGAAATCGGAATACCAATTGAAGAGTTGATTCAACCGTTCAAAGCGAATCGATTGACAACATCTTTACCCAAGTCTTTTATAAGTCCCAAGTTTTCTTTAGCGAGACGGAAATCAGATTCGTTGGACAAAGAAGAAAGTTCCACACACAACAAAATGGTAAGTCAACAACAAACACTTTAAAAATTTTGTAATACGGGAAACACAAACCTTTAAGTATTTCCTGTGTGAAGTTGTATAATTCAACAACGTTTGAATGTGGTTGTGATTTCCATATTTGTGGGTGTTTATTACCGGTTTGAATGTCACAAATAAAAACCACGTCCTTCACAATTTTTCCAATTTTAAATTTCGGTTTTTATCGCCATTTTTATTTCTTTTACAATCGAATTTATTGGTGTAGAAAAACGAGCAATTACAGTACAAAACTAATGGAAAAAGTCATAAAAAATAACCATTTAAACGTGGGAATACCAGCACGTCACAATTCGATTTTGATTTTGGTTTAAATTGCCTCTTTTACGTCCCATTCCTTTTTAAGGTAGCGGTGGCTACTTTGGCCTTCACATAGTAAACTTATTTTGCTCGCCCATCGACCCCTCGTCTTATCAAATCGGTTTGGCCTCTTTACGCAATGCCACTTGGGAGATCTAAAACGATGGAATAACACTCCTTTACCTACCGAAACATATGTAAATTCATATCAATTTACGTAATCAATGGATCTAAAAACAAACACGACCCATCAAACATTGTACCATCCACATCCCGTTGCCCAGCAACCAAACATCTCTTACAGTTAGTATTCGCTGTTGATTCGAAACGCCTTTTTATACCGGGTGAATGGAGGTTCGGGTCAATCAGGTAAATGAATACTAAAATCAGTGTTATTTTCGTGTTGGTCAAAAATGTTTGGAATTTCTCACTCGGCCTCAACTGTCATAAAACGGGAGAAATATAAGCGAAAGGGTTATTTCCGGTGGTTGGACGGAAATAATTATGGTTCCAGACGACATTTTTTTTCCTCCCCCTTGGGATTTATTTTCCTTGGCGTCTGCGATCCCCGTCTCCTAAGGTTATGCGATTTCTTTTTCTTTTTCTTAGGGGAGGTTAATTTAAGCGATAACAAAAACTATCTTTAGTGCCTTAGGAAGGAAAATTAACGACTATTGGCGCGTATCTTTTGAGTAAATACGAAATTTTTCATACTTTGATAAAAGTTGACAAAAAAAATTTACGTTAATTAAGGAAAAGTTACAAAAGATATAAAATACTGTAAAACTCGAGTTAACGCATCACCGTGTTTTAATCATCTTTTCTAGTCGCATTTTTCAAAGCCCAAAGGCAGATGTTTGTGGGGGAAGGGGGCAGGGGAGAGTGTAAAAGAGCAGACCAAAGAGGGATTCGGGATAGAAAAAGCATTGAATTGACGAGTCTTTGCCTCGTGCCACCTGGCGAGGGAAGGGAAAAGGAAAAAAATCCTGTTGGGTCTCCTATGCTCTCAATGTATTCCCTGATCCCATTCACATGATGAAATGGCAGCTGCACGCCTTCATACCATTACTGGCTCATTCACCTGCTGGACTCTGCACGTGCTGTTTTAGGCGCCATTTTGCGGGTGAAGTTTGCAACTACGACCCATTGTGCCGCATGCACTCGTTAAGTGATGAACTTTTCGGAGAGACGACACGAGTATGGAGGATTTCTTTGTTCGGCCGGTAACGACCACCAAATTAATGGGTAGAAAGACAATGCATAAAGTATTGGATGTACTTTGGGTATTCGAAAAAAGATTTATTCGTGGATATGGAGTTATAAGCGAAGATGATTTATTGTTGGTAAGAAATGTTTTTTTTTTTGCTTTTGAAGGGGTTAAAACACTCGAATAGCTTAATTTTTAAAAGTTCCAATTTTTTATTCCTTGACCTGTTTCTAGTCACCTCATTCACACTTTTTTCTAATTACTTTTTTATATTAATTTTTATTTATTGAAGATGATGATGTTGTTTTGGTACAATGATGATGATTAGGTGTAGTGATGTGTTTAATTTGCTGCTAAGGTCAATAGAATAAGGGGTTTTTAACCTTATTGATGTGTGGAGGAGGTGCTCGTTTAATTTCCTCGCAGGACTTGGCCATCTGTGTCTCCTTTGCAAACTTGAGGTCGAATTTCCCGAGGAAACATGTGGATTGTGGAAAATGAGCAAAGCACCAACAGCTGGCAAATGTTTTGAAGGGGACATTAATGGACACTGTTATAACACTATTTGTTTATTTTTCGAAAACTTTTTAAAATTTTAAAAGGGTTTTATAAACTTTGAAAATTTTTTCTGTTTTTATTTAGTTCCTTGAAATGAAATTTCTATTCATAATTATAATATGATAATTTTTTTTAAAAGGAAAAAAATTTTTTTTTTTTTGTTTTGGAAGACTGAATATCCTTGAAAATATGTTAATTTGCAATTCACTAGTCATTTTCTTTTTATTTATTTTCTTGTAACAAAACCTGCTTTTGTGTAATGTGTATGGAATTTCGACATCTGAGCTACTATTGTCTTTGAGAATGGAATTTTGAAATAAGTTTCAATAATTGTATAAATATTTACAATCACTGAAAAATTCTCCCGAGAAAAAGAAATTTTAGTGTCATTGACTTAATGATAGCCTTAATTAGAATTCCCTCGTTTTCCTTTCTCGGTAATTTTCATTATGAACGGAGGTATGACTTTTTTTTAAAAGTAAAAGGTTCAAAATGGCAGTACAACCATAATAACTAATTTCTTAATTTATATGTAAAAAAACAAAAGGTAATGGTAGAGATTGAAATCCAAGAATCCGTATTTCCTCAGGAAGTTTTGTGGATTGCAGTAGAAGCTATTCAACATTTCCTGTGTTTTGTCAGTTTGTTCGAATGCTTCTTCGAGGTCTGTCAGTGTTAAAAAATACAAAATGCCATTACCGTCTACTCGGTGGATTAAGTCTGAGTTTGCCTCTTGCTGTCGCTCCTGGCCTCTTAACTCATGTTGTTGGCCTTGGTTGAGATTTCTGCTACAGGTTTATTTCCATTTCACTATTTTTTTCCGTTTTAAACACGAATAAATAAATAAGTTCAAATTGTATTTATTTACTTCCAGGATACCGAACCACCAGTTACGCCACCCAACGAGAATAAATACGATAGATTATCAAAACAATCGTCGATCGGCAGCAGTATTGGCGAAGAAACTTCACCTAACATATCTCCTAACGGTAACGACGAATTTAACGATGCAACTCTGACACAATCGCCGCCTCTGTCGCCTTCGACGCCTAAAGTCAATTCACCCTGCGGAAGACCTCATGGGAGCACCGGTTGCCTTCGATGCAGTTCGGGCGGGCAGAAATTGGCACTGGAACTGCGACTTCTTCACAGGGACCAGTCGATGCCGAAATGCGTGCGGAGAATCAAAGCTTCCAGTTCACCTTCGTACAGTTCGAATCCTCCCGATTTGAGTGCCTCCGACAGCGATCTGCGTCGGCCGTGGTCACAAGTGTATTCCGAAGCCGAGGCGCAGAGGGTCCTCGAAACAAAATCAAGAGTGCTGTTAGAAAGTGTTACAACGCCCAATAGTACGACTTCCAGTTGTGCCGATTTGTCCATGGGACATCGAAACATATCACCATCTTCGCCGCCTTCGACGGCCACTTGCAAGATGCTTTTACCGCAAATGAGCGTTCCGGCATTGTTCTCGTCTCGATGTTCTTCGTTGAGAGCGTCGAATGTGAGGAGTTCGCCGAATACGATGGAAAGTGTCTTGCAAAAGTTTAGGAAGAGTTTTTCGTTGAGATTTCAAAGACATCGAAGACCCACTTCACCGTTATCTAGTAGCACGATGACATTACCCGGTTCTGTGTCTTCTTCGGTTAGCAATCAGCCGGATACGGTCGTAGCGCAAGACGATGGGGACGATAATACCGTATTTCGATTCGGGCCGCTCGTCTGGCGGTCTTCGAAGGAAAAGAAGAATAAGACCAAGAACAAAGAAGTGAAACACATTGGCAAATGCTCGAGTCCCGACAGTGGAATCCACGTCGAAGTTATAACGAACGGTAATCAGGCGGATAAAATTAATGGACAAAATCACGTGTTTTCGCCAATATCCGCGCAAATCTGTCCGGTCACTCCATTAAGAAATCCGTCACTTCGATTAGAGAACCGTAAAAAACCTTCATTGGCAGCTGTGAGTTCGTCCATGTCCCTCGAAAGCGATGGCAGCCAATTAGGCAGAAAATCGCAATCGGATTTAGGCAGTAACGAATTGCTTCAAACGGTAGTCGACGACACTTATTTGATGGCGCGGATAATCCAGAGAAAATCGAGCAGTAAAAATTGCGAACAAAGGAATAAATTACGAAGATCCGTGAGCCAACCGATGGAAATGGACAAAATGGCCAGCGCTTTATCGTTAGCACATTATCAAGGTGATTTATTCGATTTATTTGAATCATTATTCAAGGCTTATTCTCAGTTATTTATCGCATTTTAGGTGGTCATTCCGATCTGGAGGATTCCTCGCGTGCTTTATGTACACATTCAGACGATGAGCCATTGACGGATGACGACTCTTCGATCTTCCGCAAGAAGAAGCACAAACATCTTGTCAGATTGGCTTGGTCCGAATACATAATGTATGCCGAAGCCCTATGGGACCACGTTACCATGGATCCTGATGAATTACCTTTCAAAGCTGGAGATTTGGTTGCAGTCGTCAACTGTAGCGATCGTAATTGGTGGTGGGGCGCACTTCAAGATCGAATGGGCTGGTTTCCAGCCGATTTTGTTCGCGCTCGTGTGAACCAGTCGGATGAAGCGAATTGTGAAAACGAATGTAGGGATCGATCGGAAGATAATTCGTCGATGAAGAGTAGCGTTACTCAATCGATTAACAACAGTCAAATACGGACCAACGTCATCAAGGAAATCATAACGACTGAAAGAGATTTTGTGCAGCATATGAAAGATGTCATCGAAGTAAATTTAAAAAAAAATTATTTTGGGAATATTAAGGAAAATTGGTTTTATTTTAGGGGTACTTGAAACAAGTTCGTAAACGACCCGATATGTTTCCAGAAGAACGAGTTAATGCCATTTTCGGAAACATCGAGCAAATTTACAATTTTCAAAGTGGATTTTTACAGAAATTAGAGGAATGCATCGATTGGTGTTCGCCGCACCAAAGTTGCATTGGCGCATGCTTCGTTAATCATCGAGACGGATTTCAAGTTTATTCCGAGTACTGCAACAATCATCCGCAAGCTCTAAGTGAATTACAACAACTTTTCACGGTTCCGAAATACTCACATTTCTTTGAGGTAATTAATGATTTTTTTTTAAATTATTGTCATTCGAGCTTATTATTGAATTTACATAAATCATGACTTTATTTAAATGCAAATTAGATTTTTCTAATGAATGCATTTTTCAGGCTTGTCGGTTGCTGCAGGAAATGATCGATATATCGTTGGACGGATTTTTATTGACACCTGTTCAAAAAATATGCAAATATCCGCTGCAGTTGGCCGAACTGTTGAAATTTACCCCGGACGATCATCCGGACCAGCCACACGTAGCGGAGGCATTGCAAACGATGCGACAAGTTGCTCAGTACATCAACGAAAGGAAGCGTAGAATGGAGTGTTTGGAGAAAATTGCCAGTTGGCAGCTCTCGGTTGAAGATTGGGAGGTTCGTAAATTAAAAATAGAAATAATAAAAATATAATTTATAATGATTTTTAGGGTCCCGATGTATTGGACGTTAGTTCCGAACTCATTCATTCTGGCGATTTGACTAAAGTGACGTCATCGTGGTCGAGGGATTTAACACTTTTTCTATTCGATCATCAGTTGATTATCACAAAAAGAGTAAATTAAAATAAATTATGCAAAACTAGAGGAAATTTAATTAATTGTTAATTAATTTTAAAGGATCTGCTTAAAAGGAACACCTTCTGTTTCAAAGGTCGCATCTCTATGGATCAAAGCGAAGTCATTGATCTTCCAGATGGACGCGACACGCAATCTGGTCTCATCATTCGTCACGCCTGGCGCATGTATTGCAGCGAAAAGGCCAAATGGGTCACTTTCTGCTCCAAAACGTGTGATGAGAAAAGTAGGTGGATGAAAGCCTTTAAAGACGAACGCAATCGTGTCGAAGATGATCAAAAGCAAGGTAATAGATTAAAATACGATATCCGCAGATTAAAATTTTTCAATTTTTTTTTTTATTTTCAGGATTTATTCTATCAGATCGCGCGAAATCAACGGCTATGACAGTTGCTAGGAATAAATTGAAACGAAGCAAAAGTAAAAAATTCAAACATAAATTTTAAAAATAAATTTACAAATTTATATCATTTGAATAGGTAAAAGTGGTAAAGAATTTCTTTCTGGTCGACACATTCCTCGTGTCAATGCTCTTCTTCACGGCAATGATCATCGCGCGCTCAAAGGAAAGAGTGGCAGCCTCCCTCACGGTCTTGTTTTGAGTAGTGCCAAGAAAAAGAATTCTTCAGGTTGGTTCGCATTTGGCAGCAGTAATAAAAAACAAAAGAGGTGAAAAGATCCTAAACAGCTTCACTCAGTTGATGTTAGTTGGAAACGGGCCAAACCTAGAAACGAAGGTGCTAAGTCAAAGAATAGTAATTGAAAATGTCAAATTTGATTTTTTTTCCTTTAATTCTTTTCTTTGTGAAATCCATGGCTACGTGTATAAATCAGCATTTGAAAAATCGATTTTTCTTTCCCAATTGAATTTTTTTTTAAATAATTTTTGTGCCTTCATATGTAAATAGCTGCGTGTGTATACAATTATAAATACGGTACTTCAAATGGCTAAATGAGCCTTTCATAATGCATTTTTTTTTAAATATTATTTTTTTCTTCGATAAATCCATAAACGCCAAATGTGCTTCTGTATTTAAGTGTTTCTTATACAAACAAAAACTGGTTTTGAGAAATTTCTTTTTTAATATTGAAATATTTATTGTATTGTGGATGATGATACAAATTAAATTATTTAATTTTTGTCTTTTTTTTTCTTTTTAAATAAGAATTGACTTTATACTCATTTCAGTAGTCGAGTAACTCTACGGCAATGTTGGGTTTTCATTTCTTGAAGTGCTTCTTCCAAAACGTTAGTCATGTGCATTAAATTTACGGGATCAGTTTGAAGACAAATGGGCGATGAATTTTGATTTAGTTCTAATTTGAGAAGAAACGTTGGATTTACTTGACGGCGAAGTGAACGAGAAGCTACCTACAGAGACAAATAGAGTATAAAAAATATTTGATCGATTTTTCCATTTGATTAATCGATTATTTTCACTCACGTTAATATCTAATCTCCATTCTAAATTACGATAACTAGGAAATTCCGGCAAAATGACGCGTAAAATTTGCCTCAAGTCTGATTGGTTTTCTTTGTAAAAGGAATATAATTCTTTTTGTTGCTCCTCACTAAATCCCAATGTGCGGGTGGAGTCGAGAAAATCTATTTCAGTTACCTGGAAACAAAGAAAATAAAAATTCAAATTCCTATCGTATCAACATTTTATCTTTTTCAACAGCCGCTATTTTTCATTACCATTTTTTTAACGCATTCTAAGAAAAAATACATGAGTCCTTCAACGCCTTTGCGCACCACATCAGCATCGACACCGAGTTTTTCTGAATAATAAATTTTTTTTAGGTGTGAAGTCACTTTAAATAACTGTCACTCACGTGCTGCTGCATTGTACACTTTATCATTAATTCCTTTTTTCAGGAATTCGATGGATATGCGACTAAACTCATTGAGCACTGAAATACAACTCGGTTAGCATTTTCGACGCAAAGCACGAATGCCACTTACCGTCTTTCGGCAATGAGACGAGGTACATTAAATGTTCCTTGTGATCGGTATCGAATGTCAACAACCCCATTTTTAAATACAACAAGCACCTAATCGTAGATAAAATTATTTCACACCAAAATTAAATCCGCCATTGTTGTTTGATGTAACCGCCATCTGGTAACAAATTCACGATTTTTAAAACTTTTTTTCAGTAATGTCTAATAAATTACTTTTCATGGTAAAGGTCATGACTCGTTAGTCTTGCACACAAATTAACATCGGTAAAGGTTGGAAATTAATTTTTTTTTTAAATTTTATAATTAAGATAAGATTTTTTATATTGATTTATGCACAAAGGTAGATGCACTTTTCATGGCCAGTTAAGTACATAAACACGGAAACATTTACAAAATAAATAGCACTTTTATGGCATATTTGAGTGGAGTTTACAAATCGATGTAAAGTAAAGACTGTCGTTGCGATTCTAGACGAGATTTCATAAGTTTTTTTTATTTGCCTCCAGGTCCACGAGAACGACTTGTTTTACAACATGTTTTGTGCAAACAAAATTGTAAATTCAAACCGAAACGGACAAAAGACGTAAAAAGTTGACGTTGATTCATAGATTGTACATTTATGGGAAGAAAATGGGTGTCTCTGGAGTGCACTGATAGTGCCACATGACCGCCGAATGAAGTGATAGCACAAAATGAGTTATTGAGCAAATCCTGGTTACAAACTAAGCTGTGTGTCCACGATTAAGGGTAGCCACTCAAAAGCCATTGGATTAATTTGAGGTCATTCGCATTCTTTTGTTCTACAACAGACATTAGCCGTGGTGTACTTATAGCTTGATTATGTGACCACTTTCAGGTCAACAGTTTATTATTATATAGTATTAAAATCTCGAAACTTCATCTTTTATTACATAATTTTAAAGATAATAAATTATAAATGCAAACTGTCGAAAAATTCATGAAATGATAAATGAAATTGGAAATTAGATACAAATGTTTGCTCGAATATTTTATGGAATTAAATTATCAGTACATTTTAAATGATTGTGTAAATTAAATTATCAGCTGTTATTTGAGATTGCACTTGATTAAGTGATGTGATTTACCCATTTAAAATTACTTAACGTGTCCATTACCAATAACCCAGATTGAAATTAATAGTTTTGAGGTTCATTGGCAAGTTTAATATCTACAAATTTTGAAAACTGACATTCTAATTATTCATTCCATTAGTAGGATGATTGAGAGAAAAATCAATTTAGGTTTTGCTCGATAAAAAAAAGATTTCAAACTTTATAATAAATTACAATAATTAGTTTCCAGTTCTTTTGTGTGCAAATAAATTTTAATCTAACAGGCAAAAAGAGAATTTTTAATTATATTTTTTTCCATTTATTTTATCACATTTTTTATTTTTCGCCCTTATTAGCCTTGAATTAAAGCGGCCATAACGAGAAAGTAATCTTCGAAGCCCAAGTTCAATTTCGTCTTTCCATTCATGCGATATAAAAAACATGAGCTATTCCATACGAACCAAATATCAATTTAGGTTGCTGCATTCAAATTTCATGCTGAATTCAACAAAAATAAAAGGTAAGTAATTAGCCTTCTCGAAATTTTTAATATTCTCGTTGCAAACTGAGTTTTATGTCTAAGAATTAAACATGATTTTATTTAACTTTTAATGTCGTAACACGTGCTGTGCATATTACTTGGGTTAAGTTGACATAAGTTCAAAAATCTGGTGACGAATCTCGATGCCAGAAAATTTTATTTTAAAAAAAAAGGACAAAAATTCTATTTCACAGGTCTTTGCTCATTCAGATTTGTTTAACGAGATAAAGATGGAAAAAATTTATTGGAACTTTTTTCATTTTCGAAGACGATATTAATGGATTTTTTTTTCATTCTTTTTTTTCTTTTTTTAAAAATCTATTGCAGTCGGATTTTAGTGACAGTTTGAGAAATACCGTAATTGAAAACGATTCTTTTCCTTTGGAAACTCTAAATACGATTTTCACTTTTTTTCGTCCGATTCGAGCAAACAAAGTTGAAAACTTTGTTTGCTTCAATCACTTCAATCACAATCAGTCAGTGCATAAAATTCGGTTAATGTATTGAGTTCTTTAAAGTTTAGAGATCTCAAACTTACTAAATATTTATCACAAATTTATTGTGATGTAACTTTGGGCTGGGATTTTGTTCGAGTTACCGAGCAAGGGCTTTGCATGGATTTTAGGGATCAGCAAAAATATATTCTAGAGGATCTAAAATCCCTGTATTTTAACTGCCATCTGAAATAACAACGGAATTTTAAGTTACAGTATATTTAAACGAAATGTCTGTGATAGTGAAAGAATTCCTTATATTACGAACATGTTACACCCGCTGCGATGAAATTAAGCTCCATTAGAAAGACATAAGGAAGAAAATGTAACTTCCGTAGATTATTTAAAAAGCTTTAATCTATCTTCAGGGTTATTAAAATAAAATTAATTTTTAATACTGGGAAATAATTATTTTTTATTATAACAAATTATAAATTTTTTATTTTTTAAATTTTTTTTTTAGAAAATTGATTGAATTGACTTGCTGATTAAATTTTAAAATTTAATCACAGTCATTCAATTAATATATCAAAACAATAGAGATTAATTTGAGGTTTTTAAGATTTTCATTATCATAATTTTAATTATCAATTAAAAAAAATTTTTTTTAATAAAAAAAAAT